>JAVYIG010004769.1:0-152701 GCA_035222895.1 Strongylocentrotus droebachiensis | reverse complement strand
GCATAAAGTAACATAGTTTTAGTGAAATCATGTGGAAAAAGAAGGAGTGAAGTAAGCAATAAGCGGTAAACGGAGCAAGTGTATGTCGTGGAAAAAAAATCGAGAGTAAAATTGAAAGGTGAGGAGTAACGTTTGCAAATACACTGTAACTTATTGAAATTAAGAGTGGGAGAGATTTAAAGAGGAAGAGTAAAGGCTGAGAGGGGAAATGTATAGGAGGAAGTAGTGGAAAGCGACAATGAAAAATTCATATAGGAGGATTCGGAAAAGAAGAGGAAGACGATGATGATGAAGAAGAAGAAGAATAATAATAACTTGTACTTATATAGCGCTTTTCATAAGACATTTATATCAAAGCGCTTTACAATAGTGATACAATTAAAACTAAACAGAGTAATGACAAGAAAACAAATATGAAGTGAAATTATGAAACATAAGATAACAAGGTAAGGTAACAATTTAAGAACTAGGTAACAATTTAAGAACTAGGTAACAATTTAAGAACTAGGTAACAATTTAAGAACTAGGTAACAATTTAAGAAATAGGTAACAATTTAAGAACTAGGTTGAGTATGCATTTTCCATCAGGTAGGTTTTTAATTTTGATCTAAACAAAGTAATATCTGAGATGCAACGAATGGAGGCTCGGAGAGAATTCCACAAACGTGGAGCAGAGCATGAAAAGGACCTATCACCAAAGTATTTTGTTTTTGCTTTTTTAACGGTCAAGAGAGTTTGATTTGCAGAACGAAGGGGCCTATTGGGTGTGTATAATTGAATCGGTTCAGAAAGATAATTTGGGGCATGACCATGTAGAGACTTGAAGGTTAAAAGAAGAACTTTGAACTGGACGCGAAATTGAATGGGGAGCCAATGCAATTGTTTAAGGGTTGGCGTAATATGGTCATGTTTTTTGGTGAGAGACACTAGACGTGCTGCAGAGTTCTGGATTCTTTGTAGCTTGGCCATATCTTTTTCCGGAATTCCATGGAGCAGGCTATTACAACTGTCAAGGAGTGAACTGATAAATGCGTGGACAAGGATTTCAGTGGATGACTTGGAGAGGAATTTACGAATTTTACCAATTTTTCTCAGGGCGAAGGATGCTTTACGACAGATACTATTGACATGTGGGCGCATTGAAAGGTTTTGATCAAACTTAACACCTAAGTTAACAACTGTTTTGGAGGAATTAACAGAACCATTTGTTATTTGAATAGGAGGGAGTTCTAAGGAGGAAAAAAAGAGGAAAAAGAAGTAGAAGAAAGAGAAGATAACGATAAAATAGTTAAAAGAGAAAAAGAACAAAACAAAGTGGAAATATACAACCATGCCTAAAGTAGACAAGAGATGGCGATGAAGAGGGATGATAAACTATTGCCACATGACAGATTCAGTTGAATTCAATTATAAGTTCAATTCAATATGGTAAAACTAGGGTAAAATGGAGTTTTAAAAAATACTTAAAAAATCATGAAACAAATATAATACAAAATTGGTATAATACAAAATTGGCAAAGGCAAGGCAAATCAAAGAATGAAGGAAGAAGAAGAAGGAGAAGGGAAAGAGGAAATAAAGAAGAAAAAAGGAGAAGAAGAAAATAAGTCTAGAAGTAAAGAAAAGAAGAAATAAAAGGAGAAAAAGTGAAGGAAAAAAAAAAAGAAGTATAGAAGAAGAACAAGAAGAAGAAAAAGAGGGTGTCAAAGAACAACAAAGCAAAACATAACGAAAAGGTGATGAAATTGCCTAGAAAAAGTACGCCAATATGAAGTTTTTGTCAAACGGATATGCCAACGTTATTTAATTTGTTCTATACGTGTCCTGTTGTATAAACATTCTGGAAAGATATCAGCCATGCCTAGGTCACATTTCTCTACGGGTGGGATACGGCGGCCATAGGCCCCCGAAATCGAGAGAAACCTGCGGTGGCCTCAGGGTTACCCTATAGGGCGTATCCCTATCTTTACAGGCTGTACAGGTCGCCGTGGGATTATAACGCGGAGTTATAAATTTTTTTTCTTTCATTTCTAGTGTTTGCCGTAGCAATTAGACAATAAAACACACCGTAGCCATGCCGTAGAGCGGTTCCACGGCGACCATACGTCTTGCGTACGGTGGCATCGTGGCTAACTTGCGCCTGCCTTGGTATATGTCAAAATGTGTACGGCCGCCACAGGAACACCCTAAGGCGACCGTGCGTCATCACTTCCGAAAGGCCGTACGGCAGCCGCAGGTTTTCTGTCTCCACAAATTCAAAATACGCCGTGCGGCTATCCTAACATGACTGCTATCGTATGTGAACGTGGGAATGCTGCGTCGGCCCTATAATTGCTATTGGCCGTAGATATTTTAGACCCCACGGCTGCCGCGGCAAATGTGACCTAAGCATAATCGGATTCGTGAAATCAAAATATTTGATTCTCACTCACAGATATATGTTTTGGAGTCGAGACTAGTAACAAAATAATTAACACTTTTTCTAATATGTATGGTAAACAATTTTTTTTCTCGAAATAAGGCAAAGAAAATAACTCAAGATTTATACAGTTCATGTTGGAATTATTTATGGAGAAAAAGTGGAAAGGGTTACTGCTGCAAGACAGGGACAAAGTCTGAAACTTACGTTGAAATTACAAACAATAATATATGTGTAATATTGTTATCAATGTTATTGTCGCTGTTTTCTGTACGCTATATTTCATAATATACCACTTATTACTGTTTTTGTTATATTGATGTAAACGTCCTTCACAAACTTTTTTGGTTTTAATTCGGATTTGAAACAATAAACTTTTAAAAAATAAATAATAGAGTAGTTGCAGTAGTAGTAGTAGAAGTAGTAGTAGTAGCAGGGATAGGAGTAGTAGCATGAGTATTATAAAGCCCAGGGCGAATCGAGCAGTAGTAGTAGTAGTAGTAGCAGCAATAGTAGTACTATTAATATTTATACTATTAATAGTAGTAGTATGTGTAGTATGTGTAGTACTACTATTATTTTAAAAAATTGTTGTCGTAATACATTCATTCATTAATTTTCTAATTCACAGTATCAAAACATTACAGACAAAAATAGTGAGATTGCACATAAATAATAAAAACATTGAATAGCTACACACCAAGATATTTAACTGTTTTAAATTTGTGTGATGGATATTTTCATTTAAAAGGTTGCATCTATAAAGTTACAAATTGGCATACCAATGGTTTTGTCAACAGTAAGGCTAAACTTATAACGACCTAGCCAATTTTACGCTGATCAAAATCAATATTTTGTTATTATTACCGACACTTATGTGTACAAAATAGATCAGCGTTATCGGCATTTTAAAAAGACACTATTTTCATTATTACACTCGTTTTAACTAGATCATAATTAGGCCTAGAGTAAATGATAAAAAAGTGCCCTTACTGATTTTCCCTCGTCATCGACGAAATCATGGCCGTGGTCATTGTTGAGGGGAAGACGTTCGTCATCGACTGTCTTTGTGAATACGGCGACAGCTAAACAGAGCAACAGTACAAAGCTCAGGTAAACCCCTTTCATCGCCTTTTTATTGTTCCAGCGTTTCGGCAAAGCGACAAAATTCTCCAAACCAACGGAGTAACAGAAGAACAAGTCCTTGCATTAAAGCGAAGAGTAGAATTAATGATTTTGCCTGAATGAAGCAAGGAAACGAAGTGCCTCGAGACAGAAATATACCACTGCAATTTTACCACAAAACCTATTCGCCCGTAAATAATAATTAAAGGCTGTTCCAAAGAGTGGCTTTTTATTATTATTTTTTTACTGCGACTCTAATGCAAAACCATACAACCACAAACAGAATAATGAAAACCCAAATTCCGCCTCCCCCGTACGAAGTTCTAGGAAAAATAACAATGGCAAATGTTGACTTGGTGGATTTTGAAAATCTGTCGAACGTGACATTGGACTCTTACAACCTTCACAGAATGCGTACCATGAAGTGTACTTTTTAATAATTACAAAATACAAATTACAAAATCTTAGTATTTTGCCCCATTTTAACGATCGCTATTTCTGGATAGTCGCGATTCAATTTATTAGTGAGTACTATCGATATGAAAATTTTCTGCTAAATTTAAACACGTAGCTAAAGTATATATCAAATCTAAAAAGATTTGAGGGCCTCACAAGGTGACCAGCTTTGCTTACTTTTTGGCTCCAGGTCTGTCTAGGATATTTGTTATTGTTTGTGTATGTTTGTTTATATTTTCCTTTAAGTTTGCAACGGTAGTGGTATAGTGGTTCATCCATTTGACCCTCGATCCAAGAGTTTACGGTCCTTTGGCCAAACACCAACACACATTTGCCACTCTCCACCCAGGTGTTAATGGGTACCTGTCAAATGTATGTGTAATGCATTGCAGGGCCCTCAGGAAGAACAGCAGGGTGCTGATGACGCTTTCCTTCGTAAACAACATTATTATTATTTCTTATAATTATATACACGCATTCCATTTCAGAAATGAATAAACTGGCAGTGGAAATAATACAAAAGAAGAATGGATATAAAATGGCAAAATAATTCCATCTCGTGTTTACGAATGCTTTCATTGTTTGTTAAAGGTGTACATTTCGGTAATGTTCATTGAGCTGTAAAAACAAATGTGCCCAAAAAAAGACTATTTCTATAGCAAGATTTGACTGCAATAACAAACCTAGCAAGACAAGCAGAACCTCTGTAATTATGACGTTTAAACATATTTCAGGGGCTAATAAATAGGTAATAAGTTCTGCTCCTTTCTCATCTGACCTTGGAACAGACCCACCTTTTAAAAGTACAGACTCTATTTTTAGAAGTTTGATATAGTATAAAATTGAACGTTTCGTCCTATTTCACAGATAAGGAGAGAAAAAAGGAAGGAGAAGAGAAAAAAGAAGAAGAGAAAAGAAAGGAGAAGAGAAAAGAAAAGAGAAGAGAAAAGAAAGTAGATAAAAGAGAGAGAGAGAGAGAGAGAGAGAGAGAGAAAAAAAAAGAAAAGAAAGAGAAGAGAAGAAGCCGGGTGAGAAAGAGAGAAATGGGTACTGTTTTCACACCGGCCCAAATTTGCTTAATCCCGGACTTTAAGGTAGGGTTAAAGGGGGGTCTTAGCCCCATCTATAGTCCGGGGTTAAGCTAATCCATTTTGTTTTCACACTGGCAAAATTTTGCTTAACCCCGGACTATAGCTGGGGTTAAAGGGAGGGGGGGGGGTCTTAGCCCCACCTATAGTCCGGGGTTAAGCTTATTCCACTTTCTGTTCAGACACGTATTTACCAAAGTGGGCTAGCCCCACCTATTTAGTACGGGATTAGCTGGCCCTGCAAAAAATTATGAGCAGTTCTTTAGGGGGGGTAGTTAGTAGTTACTTTTTGTGTTCTGTTTACATGTATGTGTAAATGTAATGTAACCACCTTCAAACAAATACCTGACATATTTTCACTATTTTACTATTTTTTTAGCTGTTGTCGTATAGCAGGCTCATGAAGATAAGGCTGAAAGGGAAACAGATTAACACAACTATCATCCAGTGCTACGCTCCAACTAATGACAGTGACAATGATGCTAAAGACGAGTTTTTATGACCAATTACAAGCTGAGTTGAACAACACACCAGGGCATGACATGAAGATAGTGATGGGAGACATGAATGCAAAAGTTGGGAACGACGACACAGGCTACGACAGGGCAATGGGAAGACAGGGATGTGGAGTCATGAATGAGAATGGAGAAAAACTTCTTGAATTCTGCTCTACCTATGACCTTGTTATAGGCGGGACTCTCTTCCCACATAAAGACATCCACAAGCTCACATGGAACTCTCCAAACGGACGAGATAAGAACCAAATTGACCACCTGATGATTAACGGCACATGGAGACACTCACTTTTGATGTCAGAGTGATGCGGGGAGCAGATGTCAATAGCGACCACCATCTTGTAATGGCAGTAGTCAAAGTAAAACTCAGGAAAACTGGTACTAGGAAGGCAGGACAACAACGACTCGATGTTGACAAACTGCGAGATCCTAGAATGAAGAGCTCTTTCGTATTGCAGCTTAAGAATAGATTCCAGATATTAGCGGAACTAGAAACTGACAATCAACCAAATATGGATGCTGCCACAGATGACGTCAACACCAACTGGGAACAGGTTAAGACAGCCTACTTGAAAACTAGTGAATCTTGTCTAGGAGTCAAAAAGAAGGAAAAGAAAGAGTGGATAACTGATGATAGTTGGCAAGCCATAGATAAACGAAGGGGAGCGAAGAAACAAGCCATGAAAGCAAAAGCAGTCAGACTGAAAGAAAGGTATAAGCTTCAGTACCGAGAGGCAAACAAGGCCGTAAAGACGAAGACAAGAGCAGACAAACGTGCCTTTGTTGAAGACCTTGCAAATCAGGCAGAGGAAGCAGCCATTAAAGGAGAACAAGGAAAGATATATAAAATTACTAAAATAATCAGTGGCAAGTATAGAGGAAACACAAATTCACCTATTGAAGACAAACAGGGGAGGCTTCTTACAACAGAAGCAGAACAGGAAGCTAGATGGGCCGAGCACTTTAAAGAGGTATTGAATAGACCACCACCGACAGTAGAGGCTGACATACAAGAGGCAGAGGTTGACTTGGATGTCAGCAGCATACCACCAAGCATACCACCATTTTTAAGGCGGACCCAGAATTAGCAGCAAAAATTCTTTTGCCACTCTTCACAGCTATATGGTAAAGGAAGGCAGTTCCTGGCGATTGGTCAGAGGGAGTTATCGTAAAATTACCAAAGAAGGGATCCTAAAAAAACTGCAATAACTGGCGTGGCATCACTTTATTGTCAATACCAAGCAAAATATTGGCAAAGATAATTATTACACGTATCATAGATGCTGTTGACCAAAATCTCAGAAGGGAACAGGCAGGTTTTCGGAAGGGAAAAGGGTGCACTGACCAGATATTTGCACTTCGTAATATCATATAGCAATGCACACAATGGCAGAGGAAACTTTATATTAATTTTGTTGACTTTGAAAAAGCATTCGATAGCATCCACCGAGACAGCCTTTGGAAAATACTACGCACATATGGGATACCAGAGCAGCTAGTTCTTGCAATTAAGAGCTTTTACACCAATTTCACATGCAGAGTTGGAAACGGTAACCATTAGTTCCAAGTGAAGACTGGAGTTAGGCAAGGGTGTGTCATGTCGGCACTGCTCTTCAATATCGCCATAGACTGGGTGATGAGACAGGCAACTGAAGACCAAAAAAGAGGCATAAGATGGACTCTCTTTTCTACACTTGAGGACCTCGACTTTGCAGATGATCTCGCTCTACTTTCACACACCCACCATCATATGCAGGAAAAAACATCCAGACTCAGTGATTTTGCCCAGCAAATTGGCTTGAAGATCAGCCAAAAGAAAACAGAGGTGATGACCCTGAACATCTCGGATCCTTTACCAATTCAAGCAAACGGGGAAGACCTACCTATAACTGAGGAGTTTACTTACCTGGGCAGCACTGTCAGGCACGATGGAGGCGCAGGCAAAGACATTAAGAACCGTCTGAATAAAGCCAGAAATGCACTGAGAATGCTCAATAATATATGGAGATCACAGCAGTACAGCACCAAGACCAAGCTGAAATTGTACCAGAGCTGTGTCCTTTCCACTCTCCTGTACGGCTCTGAATGTTGGAGAATGACAAAAAAACGACCTCAGTAAGCTATCAGTCTTCCACACAAAGAGTCTTAGAAGAATATGCCGCATTTTCTGGCCAAACACCATTTCAAATGAAGCACTGTATGCCCAATGCCATCAAGACAGCATGGAGAACATCATCACGAGAAGAAGGTGGAAATGGATCGGGCATGTAAGGAGAAAGAACAGAGATGACATCACACGAACAGCCCTCCACTGGACACCAGAAGGCAAAAGAAAAAGGGGACGTCCTAAAACCACTTGGCGAAGAACTGTGGAAGGGGAGATTAAAGACCTGAACCACACATGGGATACAATCCAAAGACTGGCCCAGGATCGGAAGGAGTGGAAGACTTTTGTTGCTGCCCTATGTGCCAGGAGGCATAATGGGCAGTAAGTAAGTACTCTTTTTTGGGGGGTGGGGGTGGGGGTGGGGGTGGGGGGGGGGTGGGGGGGGGGGGGGGTAAATGCGCTACTTTTAGTATAGACGGCATCAAATCTCCTAAAAACAAGAATGGACTTATTAATGTACATGTATTAGGTGCACACGATCTGGAAGCGTCATGGTGTATTGTTTTGACTTTCGTCATTCAATCATAAGGTCGTGAGTTCGAATCTCACACCAGGACGTTAATTTCCTTCAGCCAGAAATTCATGCACAATGTGCTGCACTCCACCCAGGTGAAGTAAATGGTGACCTGGTAGGAACTTATTCCTTGAAACGCAGAACGCGTGACAGCTGCTCTGCTAAAGCCATGCAGGGTAATTATTATGCTACATTATTGTAGAACGCTATATGGAGACTTCTGATGATAGAGTAAGTGCTAGGCGCTATATAAGCACATATCATTATTATTATAATTCTGTTAAGGATAGCATGCGCCAACTTCTTTTGTTTCGTTTTTCGTATCCACCATTGTGTCAACTGTCAAGTACGGCCTTTCAACACCTTATATCGCTCACACATAGCACATTCGGCTCTTTTGCGAGTATTTATAATTTCAAGACCCCTTCAGACATGACGCGTTAAACAGTATTTAAACTCAAACTGGTTTTGAGTTATTTGCTGAGTATGTAGTACTCTTGCAACCCCTGTCCAGATTTGCCTAGCGTGTTTCAGTTAAAGCAAATACCAACGGTCGTTGAAAAGGATTTGGTTTAAGATCTATTATATGTCTGCTTCATGTCATCACTGATAGCTTTCAGCCGAGCAATTTTCAGTATTTACTAAATCCTCCATTATAAGACAACTGGAAGGTCATGGAAATAGATTTTTGTATTTATTTTAGATTCCTACATAATATCAACATGCAGATACTTCAAAGTGAAAGTGTACCATGGTAACGTTGAATACATCCTGTATTATTCTTTACATTCTACAAACATAATTGTGGGCTATGAAATGATTGTTTCATAGGTTATTTTCCCTTCAAAAAGATAAGATTTGAATAAAAGGCCTCAGTAAGAATAGTACTTGCGCAGTAGCCTCTGATGATATCATGGCTGTGTATCCTATGAAGCGTTTTTAACTAAGATAATTCATCCCCAACAATTAAAAAGAATCGACGGCTTTGCTTCTTATACAGTGTGAGTCCCAAAAAAAGTATATTATTATTCATCTTATCATGAAAGAGTGTTTTATCCCGAATCATTTAATATCATTTTGTGTGGTATGTGTATTGTTTGCGAGAGTGCAAGAATCGACTTGCGCCAAAGTTGCTCATGTGATGTTTGAATAAAACAATTAGTATTAGGGTAATAATTCGGTCTTTGCGGATCCAAATAACATCCTTAACAAAATTAAAATCATGCCACACATATAAAATATGGAATATCAAATATCAACGAACATTTGTGCGCGCGCGCGTGCTTCTGCAAAATCCATATGCAATGCATTTAATTTGATACATTCAATTCATTCTTCACTCTGCTAATCCCAACATAATACATACTATAGGCATCACTTTGCGCAAGTCGATTTTTGCACTCTCGCAAACAATGCCTCCTGTTCATCCAAGCGTCAACACATACCACACATCAATGATACCAAATGATTTGGGATAAAACACTCTTTCATAAGATGTACAATAATTTACTGTTCATAGATGATTTTTAAAACAATTATCAATTTTCGAGGTGTAAACTTTTGCTTGACTCACACGGTAGTGGTTTGTAAAAATAAAAAAATGAATATAACATATGTAAAGATATAAAGAAAGTGTTTAATATATTATGACAGTCATGAAACACAAATATAGTACCATAGGAGTTCAATTGTTCTGGATTTCCAAATATTGCAATTATGGTTGTAGCACGAGCTGTTTCTATATTTACTCCACAAGGATTCTAACTAGGGGAAGGAAAAGAATCATTTTAGCGATATTAGTGATTATATTCTCTATGATAAGGGCATACACTTACACATTACATACTTCGTTGTAAGAAAGAAGTCATTGAGGAAAAAGGAAGAGAGAGAGGGTGAAAGAGGGAGAAAGAAAGTAAGAAAGGGATATATAGAGAGCATAGCCTGGGTTCAAATTCAATGTTCATTAAATGATTAAACCCGGTGCTGATGAGTCTCTATCGACAGTACGGGCCAGGGTGCCGTTCATTGTAATCAAATAATGTTGGAATAGCATTTTAGAGACGATGAACAAATAAGAATAATAATACAACGTCGTTAAGCGTGAGACCATTCAATTATGTCTCAGTAGGCGTGTTTGCACTATCTCGAGATTGCCAAATATCCAGCTATTTGAATTATCCCGATCGCAAACTATCCAGCTTATTTGCGTCTTCATTAGACCGAAGTAGCAAATTAGCTGGATAGTTGGTCGGGATAATATCCCAAGATATCTCGGTCTAGTTTGCGGTTTTCCGTGTTTACTCGAGGTCAGTGGTTGCGAGGTCAGCGCTGAGCGGTATAGATCGCATGTGCGAACCGGAAATCGTTGTGCATGATGGGATCGGGATAATTGACTCCGTACTTCGGTCTAATGAAGACGGTCGCAAACTATCCCGCTAGTTCGGAAATAGAAGGATATTTTGCAAACTAGACCGAGATATCTTGGGATATTATCCCGACCAACTATCCAGCTAATTTGCCACTTCGGTCTAATGAAGACGCAAATAGCTGGATAGTTTCGATCGGGATAGTTCAAAATAGCTGGATATTTGGCAATCTCGAGATAGTGCAGACACGCCTTCTCTCTCTAAAAAAAATCCGAACAATAGAATCAACCGAAGTGCAATCAACTGAATGCTTGCGAACGTTGCGAATTTGGATTCGCCAACTTTTCTGACGAATGTTGGCGAAAATCAGCGACATTAAGTGACGTTTAGCGACAATTAGCAACATTTTAGCGAATGTCTCCGAAAGTGTTTGCGAAAGGCAGTTGGCGACTATTAGCGACTGTAAACAAATGTTAGCGACAACTTTTGCGAAGATTAGCAACCGTTTTGCCAATCCTTTGCCACTATTTGTGAAAGTTTGAGACCTTTTGCTAACTACTGGTACTCAATGGGTAGATTTTATAAAGGAACCATATGGTAACGTGGTCGCTAGCTTTTGCGAAACACAGAGAACTGACGAAAACAAAGAGCAAAACCGTTTAACAACCGTTTGCAAAGGCTTACGACTGTTATGCAAACGCTAACGACTGTTTTGCAAACGCCTGCAACTGTTTGCGGAAAAATAAATTCGCAAAGAAATTTTGAACACGTTCAAAATTTCTTTGCGACAAGAAAAACTGTTTACAACAAAGAAAACTGTTTGCGATCTTTCTTGCAACCTTTTACAACATTTTTACAAACTCTGGCGAAACCCCAAATTCGCTACGTTCGCAAGCATTCGCCGCTCAGTGAGATAGGCCCTTTAACGAATTTATCATGAGTACTGGCATTCCAATTTGTTAAATTCATCTTCGAGTTCAATTTTTCAGGGCCGAAAATCTCTGCTTGAATGATTCATTTAGCCCAGGGCCCTGGGAACGATTTTTTTCACCGGGGGTGCTGAGATATATATACACGTATACACAGGTGCGGATCTAGATTTTTGCCAAGGGGGAAGTTTGAGGCGATTTTTGTTGCTAGTTTGAACCCCTGTAAGCAGTGGCAGATCCAGGGGGGGGGGCAGTGGGCCCGGGTCCCCCCTGGGAAAAACACGTGATTTTTTAGCTTTTTGGGCCGGGTGCAAATTTTCAAATTTTCGGGAGCAAAAAAAAAAAAGTGCTCCCCCCCCCCCCCCCCCCCCCCCCCCACTGAGCGACTTTTCGGTCGGCGCGATTTTCAAATTTTCGGGAGCAAAAAAAAAATTAAAAAAAATTGCCCCTTCCCCTGAGAAATCCTGGATCAGCGTCTGCCTGTAAGTGATGTCTTACTGGTATCATCTAACTTGCGGAGCATCATCCACGAGCCGCTATGCTGGTGAGTCAAAAAAAAAAAAAAAAACGGGAAAACGAAACCGTCCAATTGAAAACGGAATCCGCAATGAGCGGTCGGATACCGGACGGTTAAACGTTTGACTACAGCACTAGTTTCAACAGTGAAAACTATGTACTGAAAAGTTAATGTATTAAATTTGTGAGGAAGTATCAGTTAACGTAATATTTATGACTTAGTAGTACCTGACATGTACAAACAAATACTAAAACATGCTTCGGTTATGTCATTATATTCCTCACAATTAAACTTTTTTTTTGGTAACAATACTGTTTGATTGAATGTGTGAAACCTTCATGAAGATTTATACGATGAATACAAAAAGTTAATAAACAATTCTCTTCGATGGATACAATCTGATATGATTTTGCGAAAGAAAGTTAAAAAAAAAAAAAAAGCGTCATATGTGGCTGTCGGCTGTGTGGCAATTTCGTACACGAAGCATAATGATATACATTACATATATCAGACGAAATTTTTTGCAGGGGGTGCTGCAGCACCCCCAGCACCCCCGCTTCCCAGGGCCATGAATTAGCCCACCGCACAAAACACCTGACTACGATCCTATTTTAGAACGATATGCAAAATCATTTGACCAGATCATTCAAAGATGTAAATCTGATTGGAATAGTATTATACAAATTTGGGGAGACTGTGAGCTTCTTTGGAGGAGGAAAACTTAAATGGCCCGGAATCGTGATGACGTCATTTCAGTGCGCAATTTAACGCCGATTTGGCTTTTACTCTGACGAAAAAGCCGAAAGGCACTAATTTCTTTATTGTTAGTATTCGTATCAAGAGTCATAATCTTAATCAGGAAGATGATATTTGTTTAATTTACCATATGACAATTCGAAAAGAGCATCGCGGAAAGTAACACCATCCCTGGTTATTCTACACAAGTTCTGGCGACAAATGCACCGCGATGAACTTCTATACACTAGGCGAATTCCTGCCCTGGACCAAACACCAGTGGCGCATCCAGAAAAAGAAGACGGGCCCCCTCCCCTGGCAAAACAAAAAACAAAAACAAAGTATTTTTTATTTGTGGCTCAAAGGGGGGGGGGGGGGGTGCTGAGACCAAAACAAATCTCTTCCCCCCCCCCCCCCCCACCTCCGTCAAATAAAAAAAAATATTTAAAAAAGTGCTCACTAACCCAGCAATCATTAAAAATCATCGTCAATTTTCATTGTCATCGTCAACCTTACTATTGTTGTATCAGACTTCGAACCCTGAAGATTTGTGTACAAACGCAGCGCTCTTTCCGATCACGCCATACCGTACATTATTTTGTTGATAAAGCTACGATGCTGACTAGTCTTGACGAAATAAACCGTATATTTTTGAGGTCAAGGGAAATGACCATGTTCGCATGCGCAGGTATAGATAATAGGTAAGAAAATTAGCCCCCCGGCCCCGGGTTTATAGGGCAAGTTTTGTCGGTAATCGATGGCCTCTCTACACCCCCCCCCCCCCCCCACCCCCACTGGAAAAGGTCTAGCGACGCCCGGGGAGATTAGGCTGCAGGCACAGACCCTAATTTGACACTGTATCAACAAATCATTGTGCCTTGAGAGAAGTCTAGCCCAGGAGCAGCTTCAGTACATGGCCTATGGTAGTCTTATAGTGCAGACTCACTTTTACGACTGACCAGGGTTTGTGCTTGCACACTACGGGGAGATCGCGGTTGTGGACATTATTGAACATTAAATGGGCCAGATTCTTGACTACGGTATCATCGGAGCAGTGTCAGTGTGTTACAAAAAAATACTTATCCAAGTTAGAGATTGCAATAACAGATAATAATTACACGCCTTCTGACTTCATACTGACGTATCGGATTAACCTCGGGCTTTGGTTATACAAATGGGGATGTTTTAAATAGAGATACATCACATGTGTTCTGCATGCAAAGGGAGGGGGAGACGGAATAGATAAGATACGGGAAGGAGAATGAGGAGAGAGCAAGATGAGGGAGATACGTGTATGTATGTGACTGGTGGAAACAGTGAAAGGGGATATAATTTGAGAATGAGAGACAAATGGAGATACTCTAAAAAAAAACGTTGGATTAGATGAAAGAAAGATAAATAGTGTAAAGAGAGAGATTGTAAATTAAAGAGAGAGATATCAACCTATTATATAGTGAATTTATTAAATTAATAAAACATTAATAACTTTTTCTATAAACGCACATCAAAGGTTGATCTTCATGTTTGAATACATATATAACCTGCTTCCTGATTCATTTAAGATTTTGTTTGGGGGGTATCAAAACACGCTATCCATCCTTACCCTACTCGGAATTTATCAAACATATTTGATAAATCCTAAATTTGTTATCCTCCATAAATCAACAAGACATCATTATCCAGATTCTTGGAATGCACTCCACATAAAATCATGTTAAACCCCAAATTTAAATTCAATACGAAGAAAGCATTTCTATCAGAGTACATTGTTTTATCTTTTCCCAGTGCTGAATTAATATTTATATAATATTGGATGGTTTTGAGTGTGAGCTATGACAATATTGGACGAGTCGAAGACGTGGCTAATATCGTTTTAGCGAGAGCAATATATTCTGGTATCACACGAAAACAAAGCCATAAAGTATCATTATTATTATCTATATTAGTCTTACTAGCAAAATAACAAATTTTGACTTACCTCGGTAAATAGAGTTTTTTCTTTTTCGTGTGATATCGATAGTTGAAGTTCCCGGATGACTGAGCAATACGAAAACAATATTGGTCACTCATCCTGGTATACTGCGCTAAACATATTGAATACACTGATTTATTGCACCACTTCGAAGACTATAATAATCAATGTTATTTTCAGATTCATATAACACATCCATCACTATATCTTATAACTCCCGTATAAATATTTACATCAGCCTATTTCCATTTTCTTTTTCACCATCATCATTATCATCATCAACATCATCACCATCATCCACATCATCACAATCACCAGTTGTTTTACATTTTTTAAATCATCATCCCCCTTCCCTTTCCTATCACGCTATCAAGAAATCGCTTATTGTAATATTCCTTCTTATTATTTTGCAAATTTCTTAATGAATAATTCTTTGAACATATTTGTGGCTATAACACCCAGTAAATAAGATCGAAAAAAAATTCAAGTTACAGATCGATCAATCGATCTTATTTACTGGGTGTAAGCCACAAATATGGTCAAACTATTGAAATTTATCCCAGGAAGCATTACATTTATAAAATGAATAATTCTTGGTACTGTATTATCAGTCAAATTTTGTTTAATGTCATCATTTCTTAATACAATGTACTGTATACACATTCAAGAAACATGTTATATTTTGTATAGTAAGTGTTTTATTGCTGAAATGTAATTTGATTTGGATGTTGCAGAAGAAAATCAATTCAATAGTAATAGAGATTCGGTTGATGAGAGAGAGAGAGAGAGAGAGAGAGAGAGAGGGGGAGAGAGAGAGAGAGACAGACGGAGAGACAGAGACAGAGACAGACAGAGGGGAGAGACAGACAGACATACAGGCAGACAGAGAGATATGAGGAATACAGATGGCGGAGAGGAATCGGAGGAAAGGATACATCAAAAGAAACTGAACGGTTGAGTAGCAGGAATATCAAAGGAAAAGCAGATAGTGTGCACAGAGTGGGGAAAGAGCATAACAAGATGACATGGGGAGAGAGAGAGAGAGAGACAGACAGAGAGACAGAGAGAGACACACACACAGAGACAGAGAGAGGGGAGAGATAGATAGAGAGAGAGAGAGAGGGAGTGAGAGGGAGAGACAGAGAGACAGAGAGAGAGAGAGACAGACAGACAGACAGACAGAGAGAGACGGAGGGGGAGAGACAGAGAGAGAGAGAGAGAAAGAGAGAGAAATGTAAGAAAGTAAATAGATCCATCTTTGGCATTATACACCCTTCCTCAAACAACGATCCGATTGACATAAGCAAGGATAAGGCGGACCAATTTGGATGTTTCAGTTACAAATTTGCATATCAATGAAAGGAAAGTTTAAACAAGGATCTGTTGTGTGACTTTGGTTATATAATCGAAAATAAAACATATATAGTCAGTTTTTATATCCACAGACCATCAGTCCCACATGTAGAGAGGTGAAGTGAATGGTTAAAGCTTTAAACAAAACTCAAACTATAACTTTGGAAAGTGCGTAGTCAGACGTCTTGATTTTTTTAAGGACCCTTTCAAGGGATTGCTAGCAAAAAGAAAGAGGATATTTGTTGTAAGTATAAAACTTGTATGACTTAAATGCTATTTAATTCGTTTACAGTATTTGCTTCTCTCTTCTAATGCGTTAGTTTTATTGTTTCTGAGCAAGTTCAATGTGTATATTCGTTTGGTGTCAAATCCTTTTTAAATTCTGCTTCATACTTCAGTGTTTCATTGTTTAACGTGATCCGATGTATAGCAATGTTTTCACGGGACCTTATTTTAATCCGCAAGATTAGCTACAATTATTTTAAATGGCCTAATAACTTCTTGTATCATGATTATGTAATATCTCTGTGCTCACTTGTCTATTGCATCATTTCACATGCATAAGGTGCGTAAGTGAATGAGGTATTTGTCTCAAATAGCACATCCAAATTTAGAGATTTACTAGCCTCGAAGAATTAGTAAATGCAAGAAAGAACGCAATGTTGATAACCAATGAAGATATTGACAGTAGAATTTTATGAAAAAAAAGCATAAGAAGCCAACTTTGTCCATTATGAATGACTCAATGACAAGGCTTACCTTAAAACTCCACTGTCCTACTTGTAGCTATTTGCTCCCTCTATATAGAAAACTTCCCCAATCTGTTAGTCCCCCATGATCCTCTTTGTCTTATGCTTGTTGAGAGCTGAGTTAATGAGATAGCCACCTGTCAGTGACCTCGCTGTGTGGTCTAATCCCCTCTGGCCCAGTAGTATTGATGGTCTTTAAACAAGGGATACGATAGAAGCCAAGATTATGTCATCATGACAAAGTGAATATTGTAATTGATGCTTGTAAAATAGACTCTTTCTTGGGTCTGATTTGAAATTGTCACAGTTTCTATTAAAAACACAAATTCAATGCGAAGAGCTTATTGCTTTCGGACCATGCTCTTGACGCATATTCATTGCTTCAGCTCAAACTTGGTACAAGAGGATTTTGACAGTACTTTAAGAAAAGGCTGCTGCTCAGTCATTTTGTAGCGGCAGAGTTATGAATAAGTTATCATCAGATAGAATATCAGTTACTCTTTAAAATGAAATATAATTCATGGGTGAGCACCCGGTTGTGTCTTTTTTTAACCTAACCTAGCCAACCTACTGCTGCATTTGATTGGCTCAAAGAAACCTATACGGCATGCGCTAGTCATAAATATTCATGATACACACGCACACAGAATCTGATGAGATTTCATACCAAAATTTCAAGTGCAAAGCTATGTTCACTTAAAATAAAGACATTGCGAGACAATCAGGAGGCCTATCGTAAACGAATGACGGCCCAGGTCGAAACTTGTCCATAATCGTTGCGACATACTGGTTAAATTTGTCCAGAATCTGGCCGATTTGATTTTAATCTCAACCACACCGTACCAACGCAAATTATATTCAAAATATTAATATTAATATGCAGCGCTAGGTTGGCTAGGTTAGGTTTAAAAAGGTCCCGGTTCTACTTAATTTGAAAATGAAGTTCGAATTGAACAAGGCTACCATTCGTGAGTATATGCAGTGGGACGAGTTTTATAATCTCCTCCTTACTTATCGCTTTCCTCTGTCCATTTCTTTTGTGTCTATCTCCTTTCTCCCGCTCCTATTTTTGCAGTTCGATTAGGGGAAGGGGGAATCGTCCCTTAATCTCACCCCGTAGCTACGCAAGCTCCTCCACTGTGTAATAACGATTATCTTTATTCTAATTTCATTAATAATGTAGATGATGACGGTGATGATTGATCACGTTAATCATCATTGACGACGTCGATGACGGTGGAGACAATAAAAATTAATGTTTCATGATGTTTTTTTAACATACCGTTGATCAAGTTCTTGGTCTGGACTGGTTGTTGATGATGGTGATGATGATGAAAATGTTGAGTACAAAATTAATAACAGTGTAGAGGTGTTGTGGTCTAGTGGATAAGTCACCCGACCGCAGATCGCAAGGTACGGGGTTCAAGTCCCGCCGCGGCACTAATGTCCTGTGGCAAGACGTTAATCTACATTGATTTTGCCACTCTCCACCCAGGTGTAAATGGGTACCTGCTATGCTTGAGCGCTAGTTACTTTGGCAGCTCGGCTATGACCAGGGTAATATGTGTAAAGCGCCGTGAGCGTCAGAGCTTGGCGGATACCGGCGCTATATAAATATCCATAATATTATTATAACAAAATATAAGATGATAAAATGATAATGATGAATATGATGCTCAAGGCACCCCAGTTTATCTGGGTGACCGATTTCGGTGCTTACAACACTAATTAATTCATTTCGTACAGGTTCTGCAAATGCACAGTGGTAAGTGCAGATTAGTATCTTGCTATACAGGATAGCAGAGCCATGTCGTGGCTCAAACCGATGACATTCGCATCTTCAGTGTAAATCACTCTACTAAATAGCAACACCACTAAATGTTAAAATGTATTTATATTGCAGGGGGTTAACTGGGTCATAACATTTATTTAAGCTAGCTTCGAAATATGTTGCATAAATTCTATAGCTGGCTGCACGACAAAAATCGTGTCACTTTGATCAAATCTATTTAAAAATCTAATCAGTCAAATAAGCTGAGCAGTTTATGATCCTCCTAATCTTGAACTTAGTGGGCAAGATTTCATCCGTTCTTGAAGACTTTTTCAACCCAAGCGATTCTTTCACACAGTTTGAACTGCAGGTTCATGTTTACCCCCAACCATTGTTTTGTGCACCATAAATCATGACAAGTTCAATCGGATTAAATCTACTTAACATATTTTGTAAGAAGTTAAACGAAGAATACCAAGCCTCCCTAATAGAAGTGTCAATAATAAATGTAGGATGGGTTGGGGAGATGAACGAGGAATTTGTGATAAATCATTTCTAAAAACCACACAAATCGTAAATTCTAGCTTTTCAGCCCTCAAATTGTGCGATTAGCGCCCCCCACAGGCTTCATAAGTGGACGACGGATTGCGTTTTAAAGTAAATAAGTTGTTAAAATCTGGCTTTTATCCCAGCCGTATAAAAACAATCGGCTGCCATGAGATCTTAAATCATTGAGTAAATCACACAGTGGTATACACACACATGCACATGCACACACACCCACACGCACCAACCCAGTCAAGATCAAGGTCAAACATGCGAAGAGAAGAAAACATCGGCAAGTAGCTTGAACCATTTCCTCTCTCTATCTCTATCTAATGCAATGAGAAACAGAATTATGTTCAAATATATACACGTATTGTTCAAATCCATAATATATCTTTAAACATTAAATAATAAATCGATCACAAAAAGTCATTAAAGTTCAAGTTCAAGTTTCAAGTTCATTTATTCAAAACCACACAAAACATGATATAATCTTTTACATGAAAAAGAGACTGGTAATAGTACATCATTAAGTGAATGGTTTTAGGACCCCTGTAGAAGCTAAGCTTGTGAGCGGGGCCCTATAGTCAACAAAATACATATATTAACGATATGGCAAGGTGAATAAAAAGAATGTAATGTTTATACAAGGGATGGAAACAAACTAAGCTACAGAATATAGAAAACAAAAAAAATGTTCACACACACGCGCGCACGCGCACACACACACACACACACACAGTCCTTAGTGGTCTATAAGCATTTGAGATGAGAAATTATTAAGATACAAAGTAGAATTATGTCAGTCTTCCAAGTAGGTACGCTTTAGATAACCTTCTAAACCTAGAAAGAGTTGTACTATTTTTTATATCATCAGGCAAACTGTTCCATTCTTTGATGCAAGAGATATGGAAGGAGGTCAGAGTGATGTTTGTTCTTGCAAAAGGCTGATGAATAAGACCCCTTTGACGTGTATTATAATTATGAATTTGTGAGTTTTTACGGAATAAATCTTTTAACGTACATTCATGAGGCATAAACTGAAGTTTATACATAAACAATACGCAATTGATTGACACAAGTCCACTTAGTGGTAACATTCTTAATCGAAGGAACAATGGAGAACTTGGATGTCTATAATTAGAATTAATAAGTTGCAGTGAGAGGTAAACAGGTCAGAAAATAAGAGGAGAAAGAATACTGAACAACTCTAAAGCAACATATGATAGAAAAAAAAATGTTTGGGGAACTTATTTGATAGTTTACAGTCCAATATCTTCGGCATCCGAATATTTCTCCAGAGCTACAACAAGAAAAATTGTGACTTTTTTTTATCAGAAAGATTTTTTTTTTAAAGCACACGATAAAATGGGGTTTTCAAATACATGAACAGAGTAAGAATTATATACAGTGTAATTATAAGAAATGGCACCGCTACAAAGTTAAGTATCAGTAGAACGTAGTTATCTAACTTGAACAAGACTTAAATCACCTTTGTGAAACACATCTAAGGGCCTGACTTAAATATAAACCTCTTTAAACTTCTGGGCTAGTAACAACAAAAGTAGAGTCCCATAATCTGACCCGAATTCCCGTTTTTAAGTGCAGTGCTAATTATGCACCTCTTCAAGAAAAATAAAAGGAGCAATTCACTTTCTTCACGATCTACAAACAGTCGTAATCCCATGCGTCAAGTCTATCAAAATTCCCTATTTAAATGCATGGTTTGTTCCATCTTATTTCGTGTGAGGGAGAGATCAAATAAAGACGAAAAATAAACAGAAAAGAAAAACAGGTAAGAAAGAAAACTCAGAACTCTCGATCTTCCTGGTTTTGATAGTTGTGGGATGAAAACGATTTTCTTAAAGAGAAGTTCTGCGTTACATTTCAAAAGAATTATGTCACCCAGTTTCGCAATGTTTTCAATCATGGAGTTATCACAAAGTCAATTCCTATAACTGCTCAACGTTTAAGCCACTGTCTATTTAAATTGTGAAATACGGTTGAAAATGATATTCAGATACATGACACGAAACGTGATTTTATAAGGGGTGTCAATAGCATGGAATTCTTTAAAATGTTGATTTTGTTTTATCTTACCGCAGCACGTTTTTGTTAATGAAATGAACACAAATTTCCTGCTTTTCCATTATAAACATTTATAATTTCTTAAATTTTCAGGATGTTTTCTACATTCTTAGAGCAATTGATAAAGAAATCAATAATTCTCAATGGCATGTCAAAATCTAGGGGTAATTCCAACGTATTGGCTTCTTTTTTGTTACATAGCTCATGAATGGACATCAAAACTATTAATTTTTTTGGCATTTTGGTATGATCCAAGCTCAAATATGGCTATAATGTCAATGCAGTGGTCACAAATTTTAGATGTGATTGATAATGTATGGCATGAATTAATCTGGACTGCTCCTAAATGTTAGAAAGGTTTTTGTTAGAAAGGTTTTATTGAACACATTCCATCGTCGCAGTCTTACAACTGAATTGCCATTGGAATACAATTAAAAAGTACATGTATTTACAAGTTAAAAGTACAATAGTCTAAGGACTATGACATAATATATATTAAGAATATCATATTAAAACTCTATATCAAAATTGAATGAGTATGGAAAGAAAGAAGGGATGAATGATGAATGAGAAATGACACCTGCATGGGTAGTAGTTGAAGTAATTGATACTAAAATAAATGAATTTTAAAGACGTCAATGAAAAATACATTCATGTGACTCGATCGAATTGAAAAAGAGAGAAATATATAAACCAATAGATAAAATACCTTGCACCAAATAGCAAATACCAAGTAATGATCACAATTATATAATTCTCTGTATGAGTGAATATAAAAATGAAGCCAAAATATAAAATAGAATAAAGGGACAACCGTTATGTGATTTTAAGTAAGAGGATAGGTAAGTGTCCCACCCTCCAACAACAACAACAACAACAACAAAACACACACGGTATAAAAAGGACTTAACGATTAAAGGCTTTCGGCAGCCCCCCCCCCCCACCCCCCCCCCCCCATAATGTCAAATCGAATAGGTTGCATTGCTCTCTGCGTAACATTCCATTGCGAATATAATCTACAATATATCACCAACCTCAGCTGCTTCAATGTTCGTAAAGGTAACTAGGCTCTCTCCGTCAGTATTTGGTTACGATTCTCATCGCAAACAGCTCTCTAAATAGCCCTTTTCAATTTCAGAAAGTGTTACTTTTTTCCTACTCCGCTTGTTTTTGTCTGCCACACACGGAGTGCCAAGACCTTAACTCTTTCATTCATAGTTGTTAGAAGATTAACATAAATTATTGAATCGAGGGATAAATCTACCGCTGTCAAATATGTGAAATGTCGCTTTTAAACAAGCAAGGGGAAAGATGACGAAGGAAAGAAGAATAAAGGAAATGTGTAGTACTGGAAATTCTAAGCACACTTTGATCCTATAGTATAGTTGCTATGTGTAAAGTAAATATTGGTGAAGGACTAAAAGATACTTTGGAGATCCGAAAATTAGCTTCAATGTCACTTCGTATTTGGAATAAATAATGTTTAAAGCCTGATACCATAGCGAATGACGTCAATTAGTAGCAATATTTTGATGCCGTCATTTTTATGAATTAAGCGCTCAACACCGCAATGGAATTTGCGCCTACGGATATAACAAAAATTGCATGTATATTCTTATTGGTATTGGAAGCGGCTAATACATATCAATTTTTAAATACTTTGATGTTGTGAAACTTTTGTGAGTTTGTCTGCAGGCATCATGTGACCTTTGACACCTCGACTTGAACTTGACAGGTCAACCAACTACCTGTAGAGAGAGAGAGAGGGGGAGAGAGAGACAGAGAGAGACAGAGAGAGAGACAGAGAGAGAGAGAGAGAGAGAGGGAGAGAGACAGACAGAGATACAGAGAGAGACACACAGAAAGAGACACAGGGAGAGAGAGAGAGAGAGAGAGAGAGAGAGCGAGAGAGCGAGGGCAGGGAGAAAGCCAACTCGTCCAGTCGAGGATTCGATGTGCGGTAATTTATGGCTTGTTTGCAAGTTGATTGTTGTCCAACTAGCCGGTAGGTATCTCGCAAATGGAAAGAGATGAAAGACTGATCTCTGTCACGGGTTCATCCAATCAGAAACTGAATCAGTGTGTAGTGTAAATGTTTTTATACGAAATAAGTTGCGATGAGGAATTTGCCCACTGGATAGACCACTCTCTTGTAACTTTTCATTTTGTCTGCATGCAAGGCGTTGATTTGTAAGGGGAGGCAAAGCGGTTTAAATGATTATTTACCGCTGCCTGAGAGATGAGCAAAATATGTGTGGATGCCAAGATCATACCTTAATTTCACGCTGTGATAACGTTTTCAATATTAAATTTGATTCATTTATATATGCCATCATTCCATTAAAATCAAAAGTCACACAGATGAAATGCAAAAACAGACGAATGTAGAAATATTTAGAAATTCACAAATTTAATAGAAAGTTACAAAAATGATAGGGGCAAAGAAGAGAGAGAAACAATCAATATGCAACGGAATATGAATAGAAATTGAATTAAATCGTGCTCCAAAGTTGATCTATACAATTTTACCCCAGGGTGTCGCTGGATTGATTGTGCTTTATACTGCAAGATACGAAATCCTCTTATCTAGGTATAAAATGTACCCTCACAGACCCTTTTAATGGTGAAATATAAGACCCTAGATATCAAATTATCGAGGAGTCAACCAATTATAAGATACTGAATATTGCATTAGAGCTGCTTGAATGATAATTATTCTAGACTTTTATTGATGTTTTTGACTGAGAGGATTGTCCATTTCGATGTCATCTTCCTATTTGTCTGTCTGTGTCGCACTGGGCGACGCCAAAATGTCTGTAAATTGTCATAACACTTTTTTTGTCGGGAACAAACGAAATTTATTCCAAAATTATCCTCTTGAAATACCTTTCAAGCGGCCCATCAAGCACGCACTCTGAAAGGATGACAAACTTTTCGAAAGCTTTGCACTCTGATTTATTGCTGCGCTGTGATTGGTCAAAAGGTTTAGAATAAAACAATGACACCGCCTCCTTTTCTTGGCTAGTCTTTGATATTCTACCTTTATCGCAGACGAGTTCCGGTACTTATTACCAATAACATTTTCCCCATCACTTGAGTGCGAGAGAGAGGGAGAGAGAGAGAGAGAGGGGGGGGGGGAGGGGGAGACATATAAGGTGAGAGAACGAGAGAGAAAACGAGGAGGGAGAGAGAGCACCCTCGATTTTGTGTGTGTGTGCAAAGTATACGGATAGCTCACGAGCTCTTAATTAAAACATGGACCTTACCACAGGTCCATGATGAAAATATCAGAAAAAGTCTGCGCTAATTCCGATGTAAGACTAGATGGGCGCAACAAAATTCATCACAAACCTCTCATGGTATTTGGTGTAATCATACACTCTTAAAATTGTTGCAGAAGTTTTTCCTTTCGCCTGTTGGGAACATTCACTTCTAGATCTTTGGAACTGGTTGAAGTGACCATTACGCTGGAGCTATACGCGGAACATTCGGAAACAGGTGCGTACCGGTACCATAGTTATTCCGTATGGTTTTCTTGTTCATATGAATTTCAGTTATCTTCTATTTTTATTTACTTTTGAACTACATTAAACATAGCTTATTTAAGAAAGGCGAACACTTTGGTAAGATTTAGATTCTCGAAGATGAAATTTAAATTGACCGGATGAAATGTACTTATTTATTGATTGAAAGTTGTTTATTCAGTCGTGTGTTTTTAACTGCCTGAATAATTGTCTTTTCCCTCATTAGTAGTAATAGAAATAGGCTTGCGCAATTTTTTCTTCGATTGGATAAAAGTACATGTGGTGTAGACAAATTACATGTGGGAATTGTGGGGGTCGCAGCTATCAATCATTGATTTGATTTCTAGTTTGTGTTTACAGTACTAGCAGATTGAATAGATCGTCACGGTCACACATCAATGCCTCCGAAAAAGAAATCATTTAGATATGTGTTTTGTTCACATTCTGATGTATCTTTTAGAAAAGTTCACTTTGTAGTACATTACAAACGACCCAAGGCGTACGATCGAGACTAACAAAAGAGATATGACACCAAATTATATTAAAACCCGTAAGTGTATTGTGGGAAGATAGGATAGGGCTAAAACTAGTCGATAGAGATGAAAGAAAACACTTTAAAAGAAACGATAATAAACGGTAAAACATTGGCTTCGGTTGCACAGTACTTGGAATGAACGTTAACAATATCTTCAAGACTACACGCGCATCACGTTTCATCATGTTCATGGTCACGCTCTAGCCCTCTAATGTTTAATTAATATAAATTATGCAATAAGAATGTAAATAAATTTCTTACATTTTATACGTAGGCGTATGTACTCTGTTGGAAAACTGTATCAATTTTAACTAACTGGGCATTCATATGCATGTTTGAAAAAAGATGGTATATAAAATAAAATAAATTCAACATGTTTAATCTTTTCTTTCTCTCCAGATTGATCCTTCCATATCATCTCTAACATCCAGTTCACTAATTACAATATCGGCTGCAGATATTATCATGGCCGTGGCTACAAACACAAATGTCCTGATCATCGCCTTCGTTATGATGTCTGTATCATCAGCGAATACTTTGACGATGTCGGACGATACCGTCGTCAACGTCACCTTCGGCGACTTCCCGTCGTTGTACGCATTCGAGAACGCAGACAACACGGTCAACGTTACAGTCGTTGCGTACACAGGGGACAGCATGGCGACTTTGCAGTTTGATTCGACGAATCCGAGGATATTTCAAATCGTCAACCAGAGTTCGACCTACATTGAGTTATCCCCGAGCGCATATTACCCGCAGAGTTTTTCGTTCGATGTTCGAGGAATCGCGTTGGGAATTGAAGATCTCTTGGTCGTGATGACTAAGGATGGTGCAAGTGCGGTCGTGCATTCGGTGACGATGAAGGTAAACTTGCAACCGAAAGCGATCATGGTCGTGGTGAAGTACGTCATGTTATTCTGTGTCGTCGTCGGTTTCGTCAACATGGGAGGGACAATCGACCTGAAGTTAATCTGGCAAAAGTTGCGTCGGCCCTGGGGCGTCCTCATTGGTATTTTGTGTCAGTTCATGATCATGCCGGCGCTCGCCTTCGGGCTCGCGAAGCTCCTGAAGCTCGATGCGCCCTCTGCGATCGGCCTAGTCCTCGACGGATCTTGTCCCGGTGGTCACCTTAGCAACCTACTCAGCGTCATGCTCGACGTCGATTACGTGTTAAGCCTGACGATGACTTCGTGTTCGAACATCCTAGCGATGGGGATGATGCCGCTTAACCTCTTCATCTACACGCCGCCGTTCACAGAAGGTAACGCGCAGTTGGAAACGCCTTTCATAGAGATCGGCATCCAGCTTGTTCTCCTCTTCATCCCAATCTCAATCGGTATGTTCTTCAAATACAAATCACCTCGGATAAACCGCATCTGCGAGAAGCTTCTCAAACCCCTCTCGGGCGTTCTCCTCGTCCTTTTACTCGCCACAAGTCTTCCGTTCCAGCTCTTCATCTTCGCTGCTCCACGTGAGACCTACATTGCTGCTTTCCTACTCCCACTATGCGGCGGATTATTGGGCTTGTCAATCGCCAAGATGGCTTGTCTCCCTATGAGATCAATGGCCACGATCGCCTTGGAAACCGGCGTACAGAACGCAGTTCTCGCCACCACCATCATCACCTTCTTCTACCCGCATCCTGAATCCGAGATCGCATCTCGCGCTCCGTACCTCATCCTCCTCATGACCATCTTCGAAGGCATTCTGCTCGTAGTCGTCTACACATTTGTCAAGACCTTCATCTGGAAACCTCGCGAAGATGAGGAAGCCATCGTCGACGACAAAGGAGACGATCCCGATGTCGAAGTGAAGAAGAATGGAACAACGGTGACGGCCATGGTTAATAATGGCTACCTTAAGGAGGTCAATGAAAATGACGTTGATGGCGATGTGAAGAAATCGGAAATTCAGGGACAGGGATGTCAGACTGACTTTGATGAAATGTGCTTTACAAATCTCGATTTTATAAATATATAGATTACATGACGAAAGATAATTCATTAAGAGAGGGAATATGCAAATCATTTTGAATTCAAACTTTAAGTTGCGTGGCCACAGAATATTGTGGATTTCCTATTCATAATATTAAAGTGATACATGTATAAAATCATTTAGTGATTCTATATGACGGATAATTGATGGAATAGGCCTATTGTATATACTACGTATGTACTTTGTTATGATAATGCCATTTCTAATCTGAGTCTGTATACTGGACGAAAATTACATCATCAAAATTAATTTTCGATTGTGACGTTTTGAATCGAAGGAGGTAAAATGTCCTTTAAATAGGCATATGCGTCTGCTGAAAGCATTAGCACGATTGTGGCATTAACATTGTATCAAAATGATGTAATTTAATGCCATTCAGGGTCTCAGCAAAGTTTTTTCTCTCAACGTCACAAATAAGATACTTTCATTGAAGACATTCCACAGGTTTCACAGACAAAAATTTGGAAAATGTTTTAGGAGTATCGAGGAAATAAAGAGAATATAGAAAATATCAGTTCAAACATGTATCCTTTTTTTAATTTATTTTTATTGTATCAAACTTGCAGTGGTTCTTGCTTTATAAGTGCTATTATTGTTTTCATGATTCTATATTGTGTGTAGGTAAAGTTTTCAGGATTACATCAACTAATTCCTAAAGAGGAATCAGAGACCTGAAAAGGGCCGGTGAGCTCCGCTACTAAAGAGCACTTTGTTCTCGACGTTTCGAGCAATCATGTCTCTGACCGTCTTTTGTTTCTCTTTTAACTGTACGTCTTAGGTTGAATGACTGATTCTGAGATAAACATACCACACACGTAACAATACAAAATCAAATCGGAAATCTCATCGCAGTAAAAGTTCCTTGACAGACATGTTGAAGTTAACCGATAAGGGAGAATAAAATATTTGGATTTTTCCAGTCGAATCTAAGATTATGTTATCTTACAGACAGTAACCTGTTCAAAATGATCAATAATTGTTCATGAGCTAGGACTGTTGATGATGTACGAATTAAATGTGTCATGTTTACTTTAAACCCACTACAGTCTGTTGAAGAAATAGCAATTGCAAGCTGACAACCTCAGACCCTAACTCTGATGTTTTGTATGTGACTATTAAAACAATCAACATTATGTTGGTCGAAAAGTCTAAACATTTCAGACTAATGTCAATGACTTATAGACATAAATTTTTACTTTGTGCGATGTTCCATCGTTTTTGCCAGGAGATTTTTAATTATTTTTTTTACATTTCCGTTGTTTTTCTGGTTACATGAGATCACATGGCATCTATGTATAGGCCGAGTTTACACTTAAAATACAATCAAGGGGCCGTTAGTTTGTTTGTTTTTTCTTTATTATTCAAATTGTTTTCGTGTTTTCCCCCCTCAAAATTTCAATTTTCATAAGGGCTATAAACATGATATATAACTCCACATATCATTTTTATTTCGAAATTTAAGTGTTTAGTAAATTATCGTCTAGTGAGAGATATGAAATTGGCTAATTATATTAGACTTTAGTCACTGATTTTGAATTGTTATGTTACATTGCACAAGAAAAGTTTGAATTCCTGTGCTTTCCATGAAAAGCTGGTTAAACCCATGACGTTAAGAAGTAAAGTGCACGTGACTTGAACATCTCTCTGAACTTCAAGACATTCCATTAATTCGTCTTTTCTATACACGACCAAAATGTATCTTTTTGTTCGTCTGTGCTTGAATTGAAATCAGAAACACACCTCGATCGTTGTAACGGGACACGTCGTGAATTGATTAAAAATGTATACTCTTTCAAGCAGTGAACCCAATGGAGGATTTAAAAGGTAGGTTTAAAGGTAGGCACACTCGGTCGATGCTGCCTTAAAAAAAATCTGGCATATCTTAAAGTACTATATCCCATTTTCAGGTAAAAAAATGAAAAGGTTAGATTCCAATGTCATTTGAAAGACAATACTTATTTAGAACTTCCCTCAAAGCGAGAGGGTTTGAAAATGGCTTTTTATAAGAAAATAACGACCATAAGTTGTCGAATCGACATAAGTGATTGCAATCACCTAAGTAATAATCTGATTTTCAGACCCTTGTACCGAATGGTCGTACGTTGTGTGCTGCACAAAGATACAATCAGTTCAATTTTGGCCATTACAAGTAGTGTTATTGATGTATCATTTTATGTATATTACCAAAGAAGAAAAAGATGTCAGTCAGTCACTAAATAGCGCCTCACAGGGAAATCTAGAAAGTAAACGGGTTTCCTTGCATAATTTGAAAACTAGGACACTGCTATATAACGTTTGGATTTCAAAGATAGGACATACATGACATATTCAAAGTTCCTGCAAAGTTCTACAGAATTTGATGTTGGCCGCAAAAGGGACATAGTATCTTTAAGTACACACACAAAATTAACTGCCCCCTTTTTTTGTTCATGTGCCCCTTTCAAATTTTAGACCCCAAAAGGCACCTGAAATGTGAAAACTTGTTGTTGTCTTGCTCGTCATATATTTTTTAAAGTAAACATTTACCAAAAATGCGATAACTATAATTTTGCTTGCTTGCTTTACAGAGATTTTTCAAAAATACCCCCCCCCCCCCCCCCCATTACAATCCCCCAATCCACCCTTGGTATCACGTTTGATTGTGTTGGAAATAAATGGGCGTCAATGGATGTGTGGTGTTATGTGACTGTCTGACAACACTTGATACAACTTTGGTCTTGGACCGTAAGCCTACACCCCCATGCGATCAAAGAGCACCAAAGCATCGAGACATATTTCAGGATTTGCCTCTGATTTGACGAGAAATCGCTAGCGTATGTGAAGGAAGAGCGAGAGGGTATATGTAATTTGCCCCTTCTGACAGGTTTCAAACTAATCCAACACTCGCCAAAGACTTACCTTTTCTTGCTCCTTCCTAACGCAAACCAGGGCCTTCCTGAAGTGGTTTCCTTTCTGAATAATATATGGATCACGGAAACAGCATAGATGTTTTTCCCCTCCCGAGTCGTAGGTCTTGATAAGCCAATGTAAGAAATGGATTTTAAAAGGTAACATGGATGAAAGCTAAAGGGGTGGTGTTGACAATGTGTGTTTTTGAAGATTTTTAATAGGACAGTTTCGTAATGTATTCAACGAGCAACGAGCTATTACATTTACCTGTTACATATCATTGTATTGCAATAGTCAGGATGCAAATTTAATACATTATTATTGCTAGGTAGGCACTGTGCAAAGACTTCGGCCCGAATTCACAAAAGAGGTTTGTCGACAAACCTAGGTTTATGTGCGTCATATGACGCGTTTCAAAACGTTTCAAACCAAGGTTTCTGCACCTTGGTTTTAAATGCGTCATATGACGCACACAAACCTAGGTTTGTTGACAAACCTCCTTTGTGAATTCGGGCCTGTATGTATCTAGTACATTTGATTACATTACGAAAATGGCCTATTCGTGAAGTTTAACGATTTTAATTAAAATCAACAAAATTTGTAGCTCTGTCTTAGCAAACGTTGCATGCTAATCTGAATCTGTCTACTGTTTTTTCTTTATACTATCATCTTTATTAGCATTACTATTATCATCGTGTTTTCATTTTGAGCCTTGAGCACGTGTCCATTTCTCACTATTTACCGGTGCTCCCCGCGCCACTTTAATGTGGGGAAAAGAAAGAAAGGGAACATAGTGAGATATGCACTCGAACATCAAGGTGAAAAATGATATTTTTGTTCGTGTCCCCCCCCCCCCCCTCCCCTCCCCTCCCCTCGCAGAAAATCTCTGAACCTTATGATATGCTTTTATTTTGTTTCGAGACTTTATACATATTATAATGTAAACTGGGCAACTTCCATTACTTGAATGATGTAGTAAACAAAACAATTTCCATTCTTGCCTTATTTTGTACATGTTTGTTTATATGTTTGTAAATAAAGTGTTCTACTGTTGCTGCCGCACATCTGACCGTGTAGACATTCTCTTTCTTGATTTTGTTAACGTTGTTTAGAATTTTCTCCTTCACCAGTGGATTCCATTATCAATAATGGAAAATTATTGATAATGTTCTTGCCCCTCTTTGTCACCTTTCCTTCAAAAAGATAGTTTGAAGCAAACATATTAATTCAACGTAGTTCGGGCGCCTTATGTAAAACCAAATCTACATTACATTTTTATTTTCAGTTATTCTTATCTGAAGAGTTTTTGAGCATTGGTACAGTGTAACTACTTCATCATGAAGATGATGTCGATGAGGAAGGGAATAACAATAATGATGATGATGATGACGGAGATAATGATGATGAAGATGATGATGAAGATGATGATAAAGATGATGATGAAGATGATGTTGATGACAAGAATAACGATGATGAAGAAGATGATGATGATGAGGATAATGATGATGATGATGATGATAATGATGATGATGATGATGATAATTATGATGATGATGATGATGATGATGATGATGATAATAATGATGATGATGATGATGATGATAAGAATGATGATGATGATGATGATAAGGAAGATGATGAAGATGATAAGAATAATGATGATGAAGATGATAAGAATAATGATGATAAAGAAGATGATGATGATGAGGATAATGATGAAGAAGAAGATGATAATGATGAGGATAATGATGATGAAGAAGATGATGATGATGATGATAATAATGATGATGATGATGATGATGATAAGGAAGATGATGATGATGATGATGATGATGATGATGATAAGGATGAGGAGAAGAAGGAGGAGGAGGAATAAAGTGATAGTGATGCGTCATCATGGATCACTGGTCTGAAGTCGAATCCCTGTACCAACGTATTTTTTCGAGGCATCATTCTACAGTTGCTACTCTTCACCCAGGTCTAGTGAATAGATTGAGTCACTGAACCTGTCATAAACTAACAGAGCACTATTGATGATGAATAACCAATGATCCGTCCACTCAGGGAATTGCTTTGTAAAAAAATTAAAACATTTAACAAAATGTTTTTACCATCATCGTCCGACAGCATCATCATCATCATCATCATCATCAACATCATCATCATCATCATCATCATCATCATCATCATCATCTGCATCTTCATAAGTTCAACCATGTTATCTTTCTTTGTTCCCAATAACAATAGTTATGAGAGTCCATCGTCCCACACACCCTCTAAGATGACCCACTGCCTCACCCCACTGCTTGTGATAGCGCCCTTCCTGATCACCCTTTTCAGTGCCCCTGCCCCCACCTCAGCCGTCGACCCCACCCCAGCATCACCAGATCAACTCGCCCTAATCAACACCACTTTTGGAACGGAAGCCATCTATATCTTCGAAGGTGAGTAGAATCGTGAACTATAAATATGATTTGCTATAGCGCCAGTTTACAACAATAATACACCAGTTTACAGTTGTATCAGTGCGCATGCGCAGACAGTTGATCTCGGGTCACTGGCCCCGGAAGCGGGGTCAGTGGCCCCGGAAGCGGGGCCAATAACTTTTGACCAGTGGTATTTATGCGTAAATTAAGATTGCGCCCATGCAAATGATGATGTGCGCGCACAACGCAGCGCGTAGGGCAGTGATATCATCAAAATTTGCATGGGCGCAATCCTAATTTACGCATAAATACATGACCTCTAGGTCATTGGCTTTGTTTAAAATGGCGCACACAACTGTAAACTGGTGTATTATTGTAAAAACTAACCCCGTCACACTATGATCTATAAACTACAAGTATAAACTCGTGCTGGTAACTCCTCGGTTTTACCTTGTGATTCATGCCTTGCCAACAACTCGTCGTCAATATTATGACACGACAAATCCGTAGGCCTACATAAGTTGTATATGACAAATTTGATTGGTTCGTACAACCGCCGAGTAATTTTCAAACAGAAAATTAAAGTTCGTGATAAGTAAACTGAAGAGTTCGTCCGTTGTGTACTAAATTATGTACTGTACCTACCTATATATTATGAAGTCATTCCTGGAGACCGGCCCTTGACAGGTCAATGGCCTTTGTTGGCTCCACCACAGTCTCAAGTATAAGTTCTAGGTGCTTAAAATTCTTTTAATATTGTGATGTTATTTTCTTGTTTTGTTTTGTCGTGTTAATCAGATATTGTATGTAAAATTTAAAAAAATGAGAAGTGGAAATAAATGAAATGAAATGAAAAAATGCCATGGTAGACTTGACACTGATTAATCTTGATCAGACATAATAGCCTATTGAGAGCCGGATAGGTGTTGACTTTGTGATCAATGAAATTGGTTAAAATCAATGTATTTTTTCCTTACCCTTCACATTAAGACTTTTAGTTTAAGTCTGGAAGAAGATAGGCTATACTTATTTATGTTCTTTGGTTTTTCTATACTTATAAGACTTATAAGTCTATCGAGCAAATATATTTGGTTCCTGTTTTGCAACCACAAAATCGGTGCTTTGTGATGTCAATTCCATTATCTTTTTCAGCGATTAAGGTGCGGATGATAATAACGTAGACTTATATGAAAGTATAGTCTTTAGCTTTGCAATATTTTAAAGACATATTTTGGTCTACGTGAAAGGGAAACAAATCTCTATAACAATAATGTTTAATGATATCATTTTTAACAGTGAACAAAATGGTTCTTAATTTGATTATAAATAATTTCTTCTGTTTGATATTTTCCAAATCGAAGATGAAGAAATCGAAGTCAATTTCACCGTTTTATATTACTACGGTGCGGAGACGGTAACCATCACCTTCGAGAGCGAAAGCGACTTTTACTACGAAATCGTCAACGCTTCCGACGTCGAGTTCGTCCTTACGTCGTCAGACGAGTACCCGAAGACGATGAAATTCAACCTTCGTGGAAGACACATCTCGATCTCAGAGATGTCGGTACTGATGACTGTCGACGAGTACGTCTTCAACATCGGAACTGTGACTGTCAAGGTAATTTTTAACGTCAATATTGAGAGAAGTTTACTTCTTCGCCTTCTTATTTTTGTTTTTCTCTTCTAATTTTCTCTACTACTTCCTTTTTTCTTTCTCCTCCCTCCTCCAACTCCCAACCTTCTCCTTCTATTCCCCAACGCTTCTTCTTCATTTTCATTTTCTTCTCCTTCTTCTTCCGCTCCTCTCCTTCTTTTTTCTTTTCTTTTATCTTCTTTTCGCTTCTTATTTTTCCTTCTTTTTCTTCTTTTTCTTACTATCATCTTTATCAGCATTACTATTATCATCATCATTTTTTCACTATTTTTCATAATTCTATCGGTGCTACTACCATTACTACTACTACTACTACTACTACTACTACTATTATTATTATTATTATTACTTCTATTATCATTTTCTGACCTACTCCTGTCATTACTGTAGCTAGGGGAGGACAGGGGGCAAGTGCCCCTCAACAATAATTTTTTTTTTCTTCAGAAATTGCTTGACAGCACATTAAACAATTCTGTCAAGCATGATACTATTCTCTCTCTCTCTCTCTCTCTCTCTCTCTCTCTCTCTCTCTCTCTCTCTCCCCCCCCCCCCCCCCTTTCTCTCTCTCTCTCCCCTCTCTGTGTCTGTCTGTCTCAATCATTAATATAATTTTCTTCCGTCGTTCGGTATAATACATCGTAGTCGTCAAGTTCATGAATTGATAATGACTTTTCTGCAATTTAAGTGGAAAGATACAAATCTGAAAACGTCAAAAGTATAAACGAGAAACATTCCTGAGAATGAAAGATGTCTAGCTACACGGAGAGTATCATATCACAACGTCGGAACAATATCAAACTGCCATTTATTCTTCCGCTATCTTCTGTTAATTGTGAGCTTACTGTCATCTTTAAATTTCTGCTCATTTCTGTCGCTTATCCCCCCACCCCCCCCCCCCCCCCCCCATGAAAAGAGAAGCTGGATAAGAGGGTCTCCTCTTCACTTTGTCGACCAATTCTATCGCCCGCCCATATACACTCTTATTTCCACGGAGTCAAATTTCACTCTGAATGGCGTCAGCTGAGAGTCAACTCTATTCCTAGTTAAACTGACACGGAAAAGGAGTCATCTTGACTCTGAATTGAGTCAATTCTCAGCTGATGCCACACAATCCGAGTCAAATTGATTCGGAATCCGTGTCACTTTAACTAGGAATAGAGTTGACTCCCAGCTGACGCCATTTAGAGTGAAATTTGACTCCGTGGAAATAAGAGTGTAGCATTCAAGCACATGTACAGCATTCTTGGCCTGGCAATGTTTGGGGAAATTGAAGGACAGATTAAAGGGATTGGGTAACTTTGTCTCAGATTCTGAAACAAAATCCTGGAATTATAAACCTTTAGGTCAGTCATGAACCCCATGACTTTTACAAGCCGATCGCTTGTCTGATTATCGAGATATTTATGATTGGAAATCGAAATCAAATTTTGCGTTTTCTTATAACGGTTTCATAGCACTACAGTCTAGTGGAGAAAACGAGTATGGTAAAACCGGTCACTCAAAGGTTTTTACCTTTTTTGAGGCACTTTATGATAATTTTGAAGCGCGATTTTGTTTCGGGCTTCAATATTACACCATATCACAGACGCTGATGACACGTATAGGGCCATGCATCTCAGATGCCTTTAATGGTATGAGAACAAGAGGATGTCCAAGATTAAGGTTTATTGAGAGCTTTGCATTAGCAGTTGGCACTAAGAAGAAGGAGAAGAAGAAGAAGAAGGATGAGAAGAAGAAGAAAAAGAAGAAGAAGAAGAAGAAAGGTTCGAGGCATCCATCCCAAGTCTTGCTTTTTTCTGATCTTTCGGGGCCGATGCTTATCATTGTTTAAAATGATATCCATACCGCTGTAACGGCACAACCCTGTCACGGTTAATTCAGATTGATGTGCGGCTTATCTCTGAGGAACCAAAAGATATCGTATTTGTCCCCTCCTGGTCAGATTCTATGACATAATTGGTGACCTGTTGCATGTCTAATCTTGTATAACCTGCTTCGAGACATGAGGAGTCTATAACGAACAGTGTCATAGCTAGGTAGTGGCGTATACGTGGTGGGGTACCAGGGGCTAGTGCCCCCTAATCGAATTCCGAACTTAGGCAAAATGGAAGGGAGAGAAAGGGAGAGAGGGAGAGAAAGAGAGAGAGAAAGAGAGAGAGAGAGGGGGAAAGGGAGAGAGAGAGAGAGAGATAGAGAGAGAAAGAGAGAGAGATAGAGGGAGAGAGGGGAAAAGGGAGAGAGAGAGAGAGAGAGAGAGAGAAACAAAGATCAGTAATATTAAGAACTGGGTAATAGCAGAATAGTGCATCCCCTTCAACACACTCCACTCATTCATCGACCTTGTTTTCTTGCATTTCATCGAAATTTTGCTGCCCCCATCCCTGATATCAGTGCCCATTAATGGCTGAATCCACGCTACCCCACTGATAACAAAATGAGGATTCCAGCAATGGTATCTTTATTTGTTCGTCGCAACAAATTCAGTCTAAATTGAGCATTCTTGATAAAATGGAGATTTGTCAAGGAAAAGTAAAAACTGACTTGTCATTTTGAAAGGTATAACATGTCACAACCGTGGGGGTTTCAAACCATCCCCACATTGATATTATTCCTGTAAATTCACTGTCAGGATGAACATGAACCTGGAAGTAAGTAAGTTTTCAAATGGATACCTTTAGTACATCCTTCACCATGGGTTGTAGCAGAAAAAATGATGTAAAGTTTTACAGGGCCTTCGCGAAACCATTTCGCAAAGGGTGATGCGATATTTATTGAATTTCCAGCAACAAAAGGAGATAGATAGGGTCCTTAACATTCACGTTTTGTGACAGTTGAGAAAAAAAAGTCCAATAAAAGGCCCGTAAATGTTCACGCTTGCTGACAAAGGCTGATTTCTTCAAATTTGACGTCATGAATTGCCAATATTAAAATGATGAAGGGCTGACGAGATGCACTCACTACATCTTGTTCTCTTGCAGGTCTTGTTAAAAGGTATGCAATTCTCAGAGGTTTTCTGACCCCCTCCCCGGAAAAAAAAAGGAAAAAGAAAGAAAAGGAGCAAAATGGTTTCAAACCATTTAGGTGCCTTTTTTTTATAAACAGTGCACACTATTCCTATTGTGAATGGAGTATTTGTATGTCACATTGGGTTTGAACCCCCCCCCCCCCAAAAAAAAAAAAAATAATAATAATAATAATAAAAAATAAAAAAATAATAAAATCTTCCACGTAGCTGCCTGACAAGCAAATGAACTCACATGACCTTTATTTTCATTGTCGCAGACGAGTTTGATCCCTAACCCCATCTACACCATCGTCAACTACCTCATGCTAGCCGTCATCATCGTCAGTTTCGTCACCATGGGGACCACCATCGACCTCAAACTCATCTGGGAGCGACTTCGTCGACCATGGGCGGTGCTGATCGGGATGCTCTGTCAGTTCTTCATCATGCCCGCGCTCGCCTTCGGGCTCGCAAGGGCGCTCAGTCTAGACAATGCCTCGGCCATTGGCTTGGTACTCGATGGGTCGTGTCCTGGTGAGTAATTCAGTGTTTATTTTCTTCCACGTCCCCTTTGCACACGAGATGTCATTAACCTGACGTAGCTATAGGACTACCTACAAGTTTGAAGGGATCTTGAGTTGAAGATGTTCATGAGCATGTACATGTAGTGCTTGGTTTTTGTAATAAAATGGTTTCTCCCTTCTTTGTCGCATTTTAAAAATATTGTTTTCTCTTTTCCCCTTTTCACCATTTTGGAGGAGTACATGCCCCCCCCCCCCCCCCTCCACCGACGCTTTGGCACCGCATGCTATATGGTGGCATCCCCCTTTTTCTTTCCCCTATTTTGTAGTTCCTTTGTAGTTACGGATTAGTTAATTTAATTACTCATTATTCCTAAGTAGCATTCGAGGTGTTCACACTTGTACAAGCATTGCTTTTTAGTGGATCCTTCTGTTTCCAACATGTATTTCTTACATTTTGTTTTAAATGCTTATAATTGACTTGTAATGTATTTTTGGAAACATGAATAAATTGAAATTGAAAATTGAATGAATATCTGTCGGTGAAATACCACACTTGACGACAAACATATTTTAACGGGCTCTATATATAAACGGACATTGTGGTTTATAAGATTTACAGTTTACACTCTCTAAGATGAGTCATTTATACCCCACTCACACCGACGGCAGGTCGACAAGAGACCGAACAAAAACATACATTACCACGAATTACCGAGAATTAGTCGGTTTGGGAGTGTGGCTGGTTCAAAGTGTTGGGTTTCTTAATTACCCGGTGCAGAGGTGTGGTTTCTATTCTACTTCCTCATTCTATCTAAGGATTGATGTATATAAAAGGAAAACATTCTTTTAATGACTTTCACATACTTAGATTTATTGATAATACAATTTGTTCTCGTTCTTGATGACAAAAGAATTGAAACAAGATTATTATACAGAAGACATAATCGCTAGCGTAGCCTATATAAATGGGTTTGCCTCAGCGCTTCGTATTATTTGAATGCTCGGATTTTATTTATTTGTTCATGATTTCTTTTAACAGGATGGTTTCATTCAGTTCCACTGTAAACCAGTGGACCTGCTTTTTCCAGAAAGCCCCACATAATACAATAACAGTATAAAAAAATTAAATACAGTCATACAAACATTAACAATTGTACATACATGTAAAATATCAACATAAACACATATCTTTTGAAAATAGCACTATTTGAATCATACAATATTTATTTATTACCTATCATTTGAAAATAAATGAAGTGTTTCAATAACAAAAGCCAGGCCTTAAACAAAAACAAAAATAAAATAATAAATAGAAAAACTGAAACAATTACAGAAGGAATAGAGTAGACTAGACCTATTGCACTTTTGAGAGTTAACGATATAATTTTACAAACCTATTAATTGGTGTTCTTTTTTAAACGCCAATGGTTAAGGTAAATAGATAAATGCGCCAAAAGATTACAGAGTCACAGTAAATGCATGAAAAGACGGCATTGCTTTTTGAACAAATGTAATGATGTTCATGACTGAACAGAAAGTGGGAGTTTGTTATACAACGGCGGACCATTGTTGGCAAAGCTACGTTTCCTATATTCAGTGAGTGCCTGTGGGACAAACAATATTCGTTCATTCAAACAGCTTTTTACGTATTACTACAGTCAAAGAAAATGATACCACTGGTCACCAAACTTTCCTTTACAAAGTAAAATCAACAAGCATCATTTACAACAAAAACTATTACTTTACTAGTGGGTTCTTCATACAGTTCAGAAGAGACTTGTGCTTAATAACAGGACCTGTCTGCAGTAGGAGAGAGAGAACAATTTATATACGCCCGTTTTGAAATGGTATATTCACCTTGCTAGCGGACAGTACTGTTGTGCCCCGGTCAATTTCTACTTCTAACCTAATTCCTAGATTCTTCTCTGGACCTAAACCATAAAACCTAATCGCTACTGTCAACCTAACCGTATATTTTCGACAAAATAAAGGCCTGAGCAATAATATCGCGATTCTTCATAGACTTGTTGTAAAGTCTGAAACCAAGGAAGGTAAGAAACCATCATCGGCGTCGCTCCGCCGTTGAAGATAACGTCCTTAAATTTTGAAAACAATTAATGTCATACACATGTATATCATCAAAAGATGATTTGCCCACTTTTCACATTTTAAGTGTATTTCATCACAAGTATTTCACCATGTGCTCACTAAAGTATTTGAATAATGGGCAAGGGGGCAATTTGCCCCTTCTGGCGAATTTCCGACTCCCTCACCACCCCCCCCCCCCCCATTTTTTTAAAAGTACAACCACTTGTTATGTTCATGTAGTTAGCAGGTTTGGAAATTACTGTATTTGAGTCAATAATGGAAACAAACAAAATACAGCCACATTCTTAAAAGGGCTACTTTAATAAGAAAAAATATAGGCGAGCCCACCCCCCCCCCCCCCCAACACAAATCCAATTTCCTTAACAATCAGTTTCCTAGCTGAAAGTTAACGGGGGTAAGGAAAAAGGTTTGCCGATTTCATCTTCAGAATACATGTTGTTAAATAATACTTCACAGCCATGGAGTACAGACCGAGACATTTTGGAGAAGATGAATTCAGAGGATTCGGGTAACAAACAGTAGCAGGATGCCTCTTCAATTTCTACTTGGTGAAATGTCCGCATTCGAACCTGATGCTGTCTCCCCATCAAGCATCCTCATTTGGCTTTCTCTTGTCTCCATGCCAGCAAAGATGGGCCGGAGACTACGGACAGATCCACAAAGCTCCATGAGCGCTTTCCTGAAGTTCGGATTCCTTGCGGCATAGATCACCGGATTGACGCAGGAGTTGACGAAGGCGAGGACGACAAAGGACCGGTAGAAAGGGCTGTATAGATTGCTGGCCTCGACGAGCCCGACGTTGATTGCGAAGTAGAATACCTGATCGGGTGTCCATGAGATGATGAAGACGATGATGACCTCCAGGAGCATTCGTGTGATCTTCCGCCGGGCTTGGAGGATAAAATCATTGGTTTCGCTACTGGCGTTGGTGTGCGAGCTTCGGCGAAGAGCCCTGACTGTGAACACGTGTGCGACCAGCATGGTGATGACGGGGAAGAGGTACTCGAGGAAAAAGACGATGATCCCCGTGAGCTTGCCGTGCCAAACGGATGAATAACGGAACACGCAGGAGCCGTCTTCGAAATAGACGACGAATATGATCACAAAGTTGAGTAGAAAGGACACGAGCCAGATACCAGCGACAATCACCAACGTCCTCTCCGGCGAGAAGATGCGTTTGAACTGGAACGGTCGAACAACCGCTACAAGCCTCTCAATCGAGATGGTGGTCAGCGTAAAGATGGACGCTGAGATCGTGACCCACATGAAGAACGAGGAGTGGATGACTCGGCAGTAGAGCTGCGCCGATGTGGTATCTGGAAGCGTCTCCACCTGCCTGTTCGGTATGATGAACACAGAGGTCAGAAAATCGGCCAGAGCTAACCCAGCGATCAGAGTATCGGTCGAGCAACGCGACCGCCTGACCCGGAAGAGAACCACCATCACCAGGAAGTTTCCAATGATGCCAGCCAGGGCCAGAAGCAGTTGGAGGACCTCCCACCATTCCCAGACCAACGGAGCCCAAGTCCAGGATAAAGTAGAATTCGTCTCATTAGCGGAACCCGTTTCATTCTGGGTCACGTAGAACATTGTGCCAAGAGCATGAACGTATACTTACGAAATCTATAGTTCTTTAATCGCTTTCACAAAAACATTATATTCCCAAAGATAGAAGTAGCATTCCTCTCCTCCATCCAGTATTCACTCCGCTCTCCGGGCAACACAAAACGTTCTCTAAACGTTTTAATACCCTCGAATAACCGACACTAATGAACGTTTCACGATTTCTTGAAATAGTTGTGTGATTGCTGCGTCTTGCTTTCAAATCACAAGGGGGAAGCGCCCTTTGGCTGTAGATGAGTATAGACAGAATGCAGGTATCCTTGAATGTTGCAAATACAGACGCACTAAGAACTAATAACTCTTGAAGCCCCTTGATCAAGTTACACCACTTATGCCTGGCTGGAATCGAGAGTAGTTATTAAATTAGTTTTATGAATTATGCCTGCATAGTTTTATAGTCACTTAATGAGGTACTTAAGGAGTCGCATAGTTAAATCACATCCCTGGTTAAATGTAAAGGACTAAAGTTTGGCATTGTACTGAGATTTTTTAAAAATTGTGTAACGTACATGTACAAGTTACTTTTTAGATTTTTCATTTAGAATTGGAGTTATGGTGCATGTTAGTTTAGTAGTTTAAACATGATTCATATTTGTCTAGTTCCTATCGTGATATTTGATTTTACTTGTATTTGAAGCAAAATTATGAACAAAATGAGAACTGTAGGCCTATGTATATATGATATGTTTGTTTGTCGGTTGTTGTTTTAGCAAGACCTAGTTCAGCACAGGCCTTGCAAATCTCACCCGAAGAAAAGATTCTCGTTGGAAAACAGAAAAGAAGAAATTGATAATTTCAAAATCCGCAGCAGATCTTCAAATCCAATACTTATAGTCTAAAAGATTACGATCGATGCCCTCAGTTTCTTATTATTACTAATTGTGTGTCTCTTAATAACGGAATGCTGTTGTAATATCACGCATTTTGTTGTCGTTATGAAATACATTGGCAGCTGGGTGAAGTTTCGTTGTGTACTTATATTATAGAGGAAGGAAATTAGTACTTTCTAATAACTTCAACCATGTGTATCCTGATATTAAAGGGCAAGTCCGGCCGATTTGGAAGGTGAATTGAATGAATAAAGAAAAATTAAACAAACAAATGCATTGGAAGTTCCATCATAATCGAAAGAAAAATAAGAAAGTAATTTCATGAAACAGTGAAATGTATCGGATAGGCTGTATTATAATGCACATTAGTGCGTTGATGATGTCACCCCCTCACTTTTCTCTATCCGTTTTGTGCATAGATTTACAGAAATATAACTTTTCCGCTCTGGGAATGTAAACTTGGCTGGGATCCTCATGGAATATGTGCAAAATATTTGTGTGCGGGGATGATATCATCATCTCAGTTGTTGCATACAGCCTAAGTGATACATATCTCCGTTTCATGAAATTATGCAGAACCTGGATTCCACAACTTTCTTGTTTTTTGTCCGATTTTGATGTAACTTTCACCGTTTTGTTTCTTTAACTTTTCTCTTTATATCATCAATTCAACTGGCGTATGGGTCAGACTAGCCCTTTCAGTCAAGAATGTTTATTAATTATTGATGTGTTGTTTTGAGGAAGGTGGGGGGGGGGGAGATATAAGGCTTAGAAAATAATTTCTTGTATATTTGATGCGCTATGTTGATTTATTGTCGTCATTTAGTAGATTTTACAATGTTATCAGCAGTACCTGTAGTAGAGTCAATGTTTCACTCACGGTGTGTGTTTTATGCAGTAGGATTGAATTGAGTATTTATGCCTTTTATCTTAATTACGATTTTAAACTCCTTTCTCTTTGTTTATGGAAGTAGAATGAAACTTGTTATCATCTATTGATAAAAACAACTATTTATAATACTGAGCTAAAAATAGGCATTCACTTTTTCGTATTGAAAGCCATCTACACTTCTAGACCCCGTCTTACAAAGAGTTGCGCTTGATCCGAATCAATCGCAAGTCCTCCAATCAATCGCAAGTTTGCAGTCTCCTATCTCGAATGTACATAATAGTTGCGATTGATAAGAAACATGATTATCCCTTACAGTTGCTGCGACTCTTGAAATAAGTACCTTTAATATTTGAACACTTCAAGTTCTTCAACAATATATGCCGGACCTTCACGAGCATGTGACTTCAATATTAAAGCAACACACTTCGACGTGTAAACTAAATTCATAACATGAGTGTCAGCAGAGGCGTATATACAAGGGGCATGTGTGTGTGTGTGTGGGGGGGGGGGGGGGCAAGTGCTCCCTCCCTATTGATTGGTGAACAAGATTAAAAAGAAGGGAATAGCGAGAAAGTGAAAGGGAGAAGCAGGCAAGAAGGCACTTGGACTACCTCTTGCCCCCTAACCATAGCCATGTAAATTCGAATTTAATGTTTCCATGTAAGACCGGTACGCCCCCCCCCCCCAAAAAAAAAGGGCGTCGTGTGTTATCTTTCGTCGTATTCATGTGATACGCAGGAAATCATCTCTTGTCGCTAGGTCAGGCTGGAGAGCACTTCGCTGAAACGATCCTTTGCAAAGTGGAGGAGGATATACCCACTTCAACTGAACGTTGACTATTGAATTTCATTTCCTCGAACGTTTACTTTTTTAAGTGTAGTACTATATTTAATATTGCAATGACCTCTTTCGAAAATTCAACATGATCATTGTTAAGTGGCCTATCATGTCACCCATTGTAATGTGCGAACACGACATGATACGTCACATAACCAGAAAATGATATCTATATAAGCAATACAATAGGTAAATCGTCACTGAGATGAATTTTTGTTTAATTCATTTATTTATTTATTGAAACATATTGATACAGGATAAAAACGTGATCAGCAAAGCTGTTTTTCATCATGGTCCTGATACAACATTTAGTAAAATATAAAAAAACATTAATAGAACAAACAAATACAGAAATTCATCAATGCACATTACCAATGCAAAACAAAAATTGCAATAGTACATGTATATTGAAAATACAATCAAAAATAGATACACTAAAAAAAATAACCCGTAATATAATTTTGATGATAAATGATTATTTTTCCAGTCTCTACGATTGTTTTCCCGATATGGGCATTTCGAGTAAAATGGCGATCCAGCTTTAAGTCGGGGAAAGGGGTAGAGTTATTTTTGTAATTTCCATGTTTACCTTAAAGGGATCGTTTAACAATGTTAAATCTGAGAATGCACGGCCCTTCGTGTTATCAGTGTCTGTGATATGGTGTTATATTAAAGCCCTAAAAAAATGCGCTTCAAAATGATCAAGAAGTGCCTCAAAAAAGTAAAAAAAACTTTGAGTGACCGGATTTACCCTACTCGTTTTCCCTTTAGACTGTAGTGTTATGAAAACCGTTTGGCAAACGCAAACTTTGATTTCGATGTTCAATCATAAATATCTTGATAATCAGACAGGTGATCGGCTTGTAAAAGTCATGGGGTTCCTGACTGACCTAAATGTCTATAATTATCAATGCAGCATGAGCTAAATCAAGGATTTTGTTTAAGGATCTAAGACAAAGTTACCGGATCCCTTTAATCCAAATCCATCTCTCCGCTCCTCATCCTCCAGGTGGGTACCTAAGCAACTCCCTCAGCGTCATCCTGGATGCCGACTACGTGCTTAGCCTGACGATGACGTTCTGTTCCAACATCCTCGCGATGGGGATGATGCCGCTCAACCTCTTCATCTATACGACGAGGTTGACCGACGACAACGAGTCGCTGAGCACGCCGTTCGGCGAGATCGCCATCCAGCTCGTCCTCCTCATCATACCTATCGGGATCGGGATGCTCATTCGGTAGGTGGACGATGATGACGATAATATGATTTTAATGATGTTGATGGTGGTGGGGACGATAGAAAAGTGACGACGAAGTTACTAATATCTGTCAACAAAAATAGAAATAATAAGGAGAAATTGTCGTATTTTTGCCATGAATTTTCCCACGTACATGGTGTTACTTGCCGTTACCTGTCTTTTATTCTTAATTGAATGTATTCACCTCTTTCATAAAAACATGCAAAGTCAAATCATACAATGGCCCCTCCCAATCCCCTTTTCACAGGTACAAGTGGCCTAAACTCCAGGATAAAGCCATGAAGTTACTCAAACCTATATCAACCATAGTCCTGGCCATCACGCTCGCCACAAGTCTGCCGTTCCAGCTCTACATCTTCGACGCTCCCTGGAACGTCTATCTGGCGGCGTTCTTGCTACCGTTGTGCGGTGCTCTGTGCGGCAGCCTACTCGCAAAGATCACCTGCATCAAACCAAATGCGGCTATCGTCACAATCTCCTTGGAAACAGGTAGAGTGTTAAGATGTAACTTTTGAAATTGAAAGAAAGTGGAAAAAGTGAAAGAAAAGCATTGAAGGGAACAACGGAAAAGAAGAGGGAAAAGAAAAGAGTGACGCCGGAAACAGGAGTGTTTGTGTCTTTAAAGAGCGGCAGGGTGGTTGCTATAGGGCCTACTCAGAGGTTTGCCGTTCCGAATTAGATAAGCATTCCTTAACCAGAAGGTTTTAAATGCAGAACTCAAAGGCCCGAATTCAGAAAGGAATTTTGTGGACAAACCTCCTTTGTGAAATGTCATTCAGACCAAGGTCTGAACCCAAGTCTGAAACGCGTCATAATCACATAAACCTAGGTTTGTCTACAAACCTCCTTTGTGAATTCGGGCCAAAGGGTTCTTTATCAAGGTCTGTCTGTCTGTTATTCTCAAAAACGTGTTTTTCAAGTAGTTTCTGTTAAATGACTTCGATTCTACTTTTCCTCGGAATAATAGGTTACAGAATACATATAATATATGGAAAATTAGTAATGCTCGAAATTCTGAAAATTAATATTATACTTATGGAATTTAAGAAATGCAGTGCATGATCCGAAAAAAAAATTAGATTCGTGAATGCGATGCGTCACTCCAATTTTTCATAATCCTAAAGATTAATCTCTCAATTCCTTATGGGGGAACAAACTATGGAAAACTATGGGGGAATGGGTACATCATGCATGTTGCAGCAAACGTGTGCTCTCCCCTATAGCTATAATGAAAACTACCTTCCCATTATAAAATGGAATCAGTGTTTTCTGTCCACTAAGCTACTATTAATTTGGAATCGGAGGGGTGTCGTTTGTTTTCTCATCATTTTCCAATAGGCCTATTCGTTGGGTTTCACTTTCTCTTTTTCGCTCGATTCTCTAAATTGAACAATTTCACTTGCATTCATCTTTCACCATTACTCTTTTCTCAGGTGTCCAGAATGCCTTGATGGCGAACAGCATCATCGTTCTCTTCTACCCTCACCCGGAGGCGGAGCTCGCCGCTCGCGTCCCGTTCCTCATCTTCCTCATGACCCTCTTCGAAGGCATCCTCATCGCCGCCATCTACCTTCCTTACAAGCGCTTCTGCAAGAAGCCCGAAGACGGCCCGGACGATGAGGAGAAGAAGATCAAGGACGAGAAGATGAAGGAGGTGTATACTCCGGAAGAGATGAAGGAGAGGAAGGGCGATGGCGGCGCGGTGGCCGAGGGAGCGTACGCGAATTCGGCCTTCGAGAAGAATTGACACTGCGCTTCCTGTATTTTGTATAAATCGGCGCGCACTATTTCTTTCATTTCCTTCGATATTAATGGATGTGGCGATCTTCCATTTGATTTCCTTTCGTCAGACATAAGTCTTTAAAGGGTCTTGGTAACATTGTTCAGACGGGAGAAAGTGGCCCTAAGGTAGTGACTTCAATGATAGATGTACAATTAAAGATACTCTGAAAGTTTGAGTGAAAACGAACCATTATTTATGATATAAATTGGGAAAACTGGTCTGATCGATTCCTTAATTCTCCAAACTATATTTTACAATTTAATTACATTTTGGGTGAATGTAAATCGTCACAAAGAAATGAAAGCTAGTATTATATTTGTTTTTTTCAAGGAAAAACGGTTGGGAAAATTCAAAAATGGTTGGGAGAATCGACTGTTAATCACTGTTAGAGAGAGTTCCACAGTAACACCTTCACAGAAAACCATAGATATCTTTGTGGTTTGAGATTTTTTTTGTCAGGATTTTTTGCATGCTAGAGGGTTAGTACAGTAGCAAAGGAATATAATAAGTAACATTTCATTAAAAAAAGTATGCAATTTTTTTCATCAACTTTCAACAATGTTACCGAGTTACTTTAAAATCAAGATCGCAATAGCTTTCAAGAAATCGATTCGATGTCAATTTAAATACCCTAATGTTTTGCATTTAGATATCATGTTTAGAGTATGTAATAAGGGAAATTTCAATAGCTGTACATTTTACGATTCGTCTTCGTGATTTCATTAAGTGACGCACAAGGCTATTGAAATTGAGTTCCATTAATATCTAAATCTATCGATGTAGTGATCTTTCATTTCACTGGCCACTATTTCCTTTTGAATATTATTATGCTTTCAGCCCGCCCCCCTCCCCCACTCAGTGTTATTAATAAGTCCTATTCAAAATTATCTTGTCCGATATGCTACGCAACTTAATACCTTATAAATCTAGGTAGGTAGAGAGAGAAAGAGAGAGAGAGAGAGAGAGAGAGAGAGAGGGGGGAGAGAGAGAGAGAGAGAGAGAGGAGGCAGTGGAGAGCACTTGGTGTATAAATCCATGACCCCACACCCTCATTTGTGAGGATGGGAGAAGATAGAAATGAGTTTGAAGATATCTATATCCATGAATGCTTGAGATTCTTGTAATGTGTATATTTGGTTTGAGGTGTATAGAATGAAAGAAGAATATAGAACAAGCAGTTTTGGGTATTTCGATTAAAGAGAAGGTTAATTGAATTTTGATACAAATAGGTAAATTATACCTCTATAGATTGATGAGAACGTTTTTTTAATGTTAATTGTTTGTATTTACCGCCATTGGTGATATTTCTTTTATTATGACACTTTAAGCGATATACTGAATACATAATACTTTCTACAAATGTTTGTCTGATTTTTATGTTATTTCCTTAACATTTGAGCATAAAAATCAGAATAATAATCACATATTTTGAGGGCATGCTAGCGTGTATGTGTCTGATCTGGGAGTGCGAAGATATTTTGCATGCTGACCTAACTACTCTTCTGGAGCAACAGAGGCGACAAATTTACATAAAATTGTCCAAATATCATGAAAATGTATATTTGAGCGGGTAAGACTTTGACAAACCCTTGCAAATTAATGTATTATTGGTCGATTCCTTTAACCCTATATAGCCTGGGCTATTGTGAAACTGCATAGCCGGGGGGGGGGGGGGGGGGGGGGGCTTCTAAGGCCCCTCCCCCCTATGATCTCGGCTGTAAAAGGTCGCCGCAAAAATGTGCATGCATGTCAAGTAAAGTGTATAGAATAACTATGGTAATTTCATTTTTTGGGAAAAATTCATTCATTTGCATATTTATGGTGATTTATGCAACTAAGGTCATAAAATTCACATTTTTACCCATAAATCATATATTCTTCATATTTAAACATTAGTTTTCACTACATATATTCTTTAGACCATTTGGAATAATAATACAACAAAATTTGGAAGAGCCAGGTGATCCCTTACGTTTTATTGTTTTGATAATTTGTTATGGATTTCTCTGTTTTTTAAACTTATGCATTTCATTGTATTTGTCGTTTTATTTCATTTCTAACTATAAACAAGACCAAATAACAGATGTTTTTATCTCTCTTCTGGAAAAATGATATTTTTTTTTGTTTTGTACAAAAATCACGAAAATTTAGTAATTTTCAGGTTGACATGCAAAGACAAAAGGTCATGTAAGCATAGGTCCGATTTTCAAAAATTTGTTTCAAAAGCTGCGCAAGACATTAATTTCAGCACAAGATTCTTTTGCGTTAAGAAATTATCGCGAAAAAATGTAGAGCAGGGGCTTCTAAACACCCCCCCCCCCCCCCCCCCCACCCAAGGCTATTTAAGGTTAAGGTCTCTGCAATCATAGCACTAGTATGTGAATTTTTTCATGATTTTTTTTCTTCATCATGACGAAAAAAATTATCTCAGCTGAAAATAATGACATTGATCATAAAAAGAAGAACTAAGAACAAATTCAGGTAATGGTAGCAAAATTTAATGGTCAAATCATTTATCAACAGAGCCTTCAAAAAATAAGTAATTATGATGTACTAAATGTCTTCTTTATTTGGATCATACCATGTCATTGCTGAAAGCTTTAAAAGTGCCAAAGATTGTTAAAAACAAGCTATTCTACAGATATGATTGATTTCATAACATAATTTCAAGGCTTACAATGAACATTTGCATCATCTTTGGTAATTAATCAATATTTGTTAAGCAAGAATGGTATGTACCTGGTTTATCAACCTACCACCTACTGAATTCATTAATTGAAGCATCAGTACCTATGTAATCTCAATGCATTGTTTAAAATCAAAGCTATATGTATCTACGCAATCTAATTTATGACTGGAAATTGAAATAAAATATTTTGATCATTGACATAATTTATCACATGTGCTTTTATTCTTACTCTTATTAAATTCTGTGTTTCAATTTTTACAATCACCAAATGACGAAGATGTAATTGTAGGTCCACACGCAAGATGGAATTAAAATTGTTTATAAAAAGGAAAAAAATAGGTTATGATAGTTTGTTTTATAATAATTAAAAAGTCACATACACAAACAGCCCCAAACTGAAATAAACATTATATTAATTTCCCTAAGAACATTTTCAAAAAGTACTAAATCTAACTAAGAATTATATATTTTTGTGTAATCATAAAAGATGTAAAGAAAACCCCAAAGGAATTTACTGGTAAGCTACTTTTTTGTGCATGACAAAACTAGTGGTGCATATTCATATTCATTGTCATAAAAGACAAGCATTTTTCAATAATTACAGCAGTGCTAATATAATTGAAATATTGAGCCATTTGAAAACAGAAATAGTAATCATTTTGTCCATGGAATTTTTCAAACTCACCCCACCTCAGGCTCACATACATGTACATTTGAATTTCCAACCTTCATTCAAAAACTGAACATAATTGTGCGTTTATGTCTTCACCGTGGCCCTTCATAAAAATAGAAAATGAGCATTTGAGAAGAAAAAAACATATCAAAAACCAACTGCAAGGTGACTCATTACTATACTTTGAAATTATTCAAATCCAATCTAATCCAAAAAATATTTGATATAGTGTCTTTGCTTGCAGTTTCAAAGCACTACACATATTGCTCCATATGTCTGGGCCATTGTAAATAACATCAAAATACCAGATAAATAAAGCTGAACCATGTTTTCTGGCAGAAGGCAGAATAAAAGGAATATTAAAAGTATCATGAGCTGGCCATCACAGACAGCTGTCTTCAGAATGATAGGAGAAGCTTGTTAGACAACTGGTTCCTACATGGAGCTTATAGATAAAGTTGAGTTCTGGTCATGCGATTGCATTGTGAAAGAAACGGTGTGGATTCGATCAGAAAAGGTTGATCTATAAGTATTTGTGTGTAGTGCAAGGTTCTGGAAGCATCAGGATGATCAGAAAATGGCCCAGTCTTGGTAAAGTTACAAGTACTGTACAGAGAAATATGTATATGGGACTACACGAACATGTGGCATAAAAATCCGTCCCGATTTGTATGCTGTTACATGTCATATTCAGAATATTAAGGCATTTGAAGAGCCAGGCTATTCAGGGAACATTTGTTCTTCCACACTTACATAAAAACAATGATGATGCTCACAAATTATTTTTCACCTCTTCCCAGAACTCAACCTTCTCTTTAAACAGGAACTATAAGTCCTCTGCAACAACAGTCTTTGACTCCACATAATCTACAGCTTTCTGCTTCACCGAGTTGATGGTGGTCTCGTCTCCGTATTTCTTCTCAAAGTCAAGGAAGCGTTTGAAGAAGAATTTCACTTTCTTGGCTGACAGCTTCAGATTTATGACCCTCTCAAAGAGATGTCTGAAAAAACAAAAAACAATCTTCATTCAGGTCAACAACAACAAAGAATATATATTTAAGTTTACTTTAAAACGTTACCTACATGTCATGTAGGGAAGTAATTATCACAAAGAAATGATCTCTACAGAACTACTTACTTAAAACAATGAACAGTGAACACTAATTTTTTTTTTTTTTTTTTTTTTGCTCAGAGGCGGCTCTGTAACATCATTAATAATGGACTTTATGACCTACAATTGCCAGCATCCCCCTCAACTGTTTCTACAGATTTGAGAACTTGCAGCTGCAAATTCTGAGGGAGGGTAGAAGTGTCCCCCCCCCCCTCAAAAAAAAAGGAAGAAGAAATACAGCATATCATATTGTCCATTCTTGTTCGTACCTGGATGTTCCTGTGTCGCCCTGTTTGATGGTCAGATCAAGATAGATGGACCAGATGTCGGTTCTTTTGGGGTAGTTACTGAGGATGTTTTCGAACATGGTCTTGCCCCTCTCAGACTCGGCATGGCGGTACTCCAGCTGGGCAAACTTCACGATCACACCAACGTCTGTTCAAACAAATATTATATTTCAATCTAAACAGTTATTTCCCCATCAATACAAAAAATACATACTTCTGCTCGTTTTCTTCATTGCTGTAAAATAATATTGAAATGGTCACAAAAAGCCATATTTCTACTGGCCAAACGTAAACCTCCACTGTCTATTTGCATTGTATGATGCTCATGTACATCATTAGGATTGATAAAGCCTATACCTACAGGTAAGAAGGTGCTAAGTTATGAACGCATTTATATATTATCATAACGCGACTTTAAATAGAAGGGTTGAGTTCTGGGAAGAGGTGAAAAATAATTTGTGAGCGTTACCATATCATTGTTATTATGCAAGTGTGGAAGAACATCGGATAAAACATGTTCCCTGAAAAGCATGGCTCTTCAATTGCCTTAAAGGTAAAGACCAGTTACGGTCATGCGATTGCATTGTGAAAGAAACATTGTGGAATCGATCAGAAAAGGTTGATCATCTAGCATATAAGTATTGGTGTGTACTGCAAGGTTCTGGAGTCATCAAAATGATAAGAAATATGTCCCAGTCTTCGTAAAGTTACAAGCACTGTACACAGAAAGATGTATATGGGACTATACGCACACGGGCGTGACACGTGCGTTTATCTCTCACAGACCATGTAGATAAACTAATTAACCAAATATATCAATTAGTAGGCGGTTTCCCGGCAAAATTGTTATCATCATGTATTAGTCAAAACATATTCTTTCACATGATTGGTAATAAGAGCTTCCATTTCATTTTTTGAAATTGGGGCGTTTCCAATACTGGTCTTTACCTTTAATATTCTAAATATCGCATGTAAGAGCATAAAAATCGGGACAGATTTTTATGCCAAATGTTCATGTAGTCCCATGTACATATTTCTGTGTACAGTGCTTGTAACTTTTAAAGCTGGGGCAAATTTCTTATCATTTTGATGATTCCAGAACCTTGCAGTACACACCAATACTTATAATGCTAGATGATCAACCTTTTCTGTTCGATTCCACTCCTTTTCTTTCACAATGCAATCACATGACCAGAACTCAACTTGAACTCAACCCGTTTGTCTAGTGTCATCCATTTAAGATTTGTGAACAAATCGGTCGACAGTGTGTCATATGGCTTGTTCAATATTATTCTTGCAGCCCTCTTTTGAATTTTTGGCAGCTTAGTTGTATGGGAAAGAAATCTGTTTGACCATACAACAGAGCAGTAATCTAATCGTGGCAACACTTTTAGACTGTTATAAAAAAACTTTAAGGATTGTTTAGGCAAAAACCCCTTTGCTCTCTTTATCATGCCAGTAGATTATTATCATGTCTTGGATCATTTTATTGAAAACATGATCAAACACATCATCATAATCTACAGGGTGCAACCAAACATTTCTTAACAACAATTGAAACCTCTTCAAGGACGCCTAACAATAAAAGCTGTTCTTTATTCAAAGAGTATTGAAGAGGCGATGAACAAATAATAATAATAATTAAACGTCGTTAAGCGTGAGACCGTTCACGTCTATCTAATCCGAACAATGGACATGTTAGCTTTCAATTATCTGCCCATTCAGAAACCTCTGTGTTAAATTCATAACCAAACTAAAATGCCGTAAAGTTTACCGACCATAAAAAGCTATTGTGCATATTCTATGACAAAAATATTAAATAGGTACCCCTACTAAACCTCAGGAATTCAATAGCCTAGAATGGGGTCTGCTCGCTATTTATAACGACGGCTATTCATAAAGGATCGCTATTCATTTTGTCACGCGTTATGGATAGCGGTCCTTATGGATATTTATCTACCATGTAATTGACATGTAATGCTACATGGAATAGCACCTCGTTGCTGTAAACAACTTATTGGCTGCAACCAGTAGATTATGATCATGAGTTCGATCTTGTTATTGAAAAAAAAGTCTGACAACAACCTTGGAACCAGCAGGGTCTACTGGGTGCAATCAAAAGATTTCTTAACAACAATTGAAATTTTTCCAGGAAGCCTAACAATAAAAGCTGTTATTTATTCAAAGAGCATTGTAGAGAGTAGATGATGAACAAATGAGAATAATAATACAACATCATTATTGAGCGTGAGACCGTTCACCTCTATCTCTCCCCGCCAAATAATCCAAACTAAAGAATCCATCGAGGGAAATGAACTGTTAAACAAATTTATCACGAGCCTTAAAAAAAATAATTACTATGTCAGAGTAGTATTAAAGAGCAGCAATGGCGAAGGATTGTGGCTAAAATTCTGAAATAGTGGATCGCTAAAAAATTACCATCAGATATCAAGCTACATAGAACTATGATCGACAAACATGATATTGTCTTGAAAACAGTCAGAAAACATTGGAACTAGAATGAATAAGAGATAATGCGATCTTGTAAACAAGTGCAATTTGTCCAAGTTAATCCTCCAGTACCATGCAATGTATAAAATGGCATCAATAATTCCCGCCTTGACAGATTTTCAAAATCCGGTATCAGATGCTCTTGGCGTTTGGGCAGTTATGCATGGGTGATTTTGGAAAACAAAAAAAGTAGGTAACCGGGATTAGGTATTAGAGATTATGCCTATGAAATTGGAAATGAAAATGACAAGAGGAAAGGGCCAAACTAGTGATAACAAGCACTGCGTGCAAAACAAATGGGATTTCCTGACAACAACAAAGAAAAGAAGAAGAATATTTATAAGGAAGAATGTGAAGGAAAACAAAGCTCCTGGCTCTACATTATTATTTCCCTTGCTTTATCATGGCTGCTATTATAGCGCTCAAGCATTTGGAGGAATTAATTTCTGTCATGTACGCATTATCACCTCCTCCTCCTCCTCCTCAGCACAAAAAATGTAACATTGTCATCAAAATTATGACCATGATCACCATCAGCATCAAAAAAATCTTCTCAATAATCATTGTCTCCATTCAAACATAAATCCATCATCGCCAAAACTTACGGTCTTTCTGAATAAGGCTCTTGAAGCTCCTCTGCATGAGGCGTCTTGCTGGGTCATGCTTTCCATGTTTCATCAGGAATGTGCCAAAACCAATCCACACGTCTGGGTCAAACTTGAACCTCTTGACCATTGTCTCATAGAGCTGCTCTGCTTGCTGTGGGTCAAAACATATTGATACAAATACTCAATCAGAGAAAGACATTGTATTCTGAAGGTCAAACTTGAACCTCTTGACCATTGTCTCATAGAGCTGCTCTGCTTGCTGTGTGTCAAAACATATATATACAAATACTCAATCAGAGAAAGACAATGTATTCTGAAGGTCAAACTTGAACCTCTTCACCATTGTCTCATAAAGCTGCTCTGCTTGCTGAGGGTCAAAACATATATATACAATACTCAATCAGAAAAGACAATGTATTCTGAAGGTCAAACTTGAACCTCTTGACCATTGTCACATAGAGCTGCTCTACTTGCTGAGGGTCAAAACATATATATACAAATACTCAATCAGAGAAAGACAATGTATTCTGAAGGTCAGACTTGAACCTCTTCACCATTGTCTCATAGAGCTGCTCTGCTTGCTGAGGGTCGAAACATACAACACTCAATCAGAGAAAGACAATGTATTCTGAAGGTCAAACTTGAACCTCTTTACCATTGTCTCATAGAGCTGCTCTGCTTGCTGAGGGTCAAAACATATATATACAAATACTCAATCAGAGAAAGACAATGTATTCTGAAGGTCAAACTTGAACCTCTTGGCCATTGTCTCATAGAGCTGCTCAGCTTGCTGAGGGTCAAAACATATATATACAAGTACTCAATCACAGAAAGACAATGTATTATGAAGTACAAAACAGCCACACTTAATTTTAATATTTCCCAAGGATGATTAGACATTTTCTCAGTGAAATATGCTCTGGGCTTTATCTTGATAAGGATGTTGGATTAGAGTTGGAGTCAGGGATAGAGTATGGGTCATGGTTAGGGTTATGTAGGGAAAGGAGTTAGGTAGGAGTTAGGTAGATGGTGCTTAGTCCATGGTTTAAGTTAGGACTTCATAATAATCTTTTAATATTTTAAAGTCCACTATAAATTTTATTAAGTTAAACCGAAAATTGAAATTCTTTTTGCCCAATTGATCGTGAGCCTGGCAGCCACTGTGCAGCGCCAGATCGACGTTGCCCTATTCCTTATTGTTGAACGCCAAACAAGGTAGCAGCAACTCCCGTCTTTTAACGTCTTTTGGTATGACGTGGCCGGGGATCGAACCCACGACCTCCCGATTGTGAGGCGGACGCTCTACTGACTGAGCTAACACACCGCTGAGAGTTTGCAAATGTTTGTAGCGAATGTGATCAAAGTATGTGATAGGCAACCTTTCTATGCCTTCTACTTTTTAAGCAATTAATGAATAAAATAGCGCTGTAACACTAACCTCAATCTTGGAGGTCCTTGTGTAAATACTGACTAGCTGTTGGAAGACTTTGATTGGCTCACACTGCTGTAGCGCCCTCTTGAAGACTGCAACAACTTCCTCTTCTGTTCCATAAAGGTTCTCCAAGTTGAGATACGCCACCCACACATTCAATTTTTCCTGCTCCTCTCTGTACCAATGAAATAGAGAATTCTGACACTTAAAGACACAGTTGAGTTCTGATCATGCGATTGCATTGTGAAAGAAAAGGTGTGGAATGGATCAGAAAAAGTTGATCATGTAGCACGTTAGTATTGGTGTGTACTGCAAGGTTCTGGAGTCATCAAAATTATAATAATTTTTTTTGTTGTTTTAATTAAAAATTAAAATTAATAAACAAGTAACAAGCACTGTACACAGAAAGATGTATATGGGACTACACTAATGGTGTTGGGGCTACCTACCTTGATTTCCTTATCTTTCTGTGCACATTACTCAGCCAGTATACCTTTTTCTACCAAAATTGCTGGGCAAATGACATTTATTTGTAATCTTGAACATTCAGTGCCAGTTTCGTTTGATTCTGTGAGAATTCATTTTCTTTTTTTACCAGAACTTAAGTTTATCTTTAAGTTTGCTAAATTGTAGTATTTTATATAATAAGTGTACATGGAGATATCTATCATTTTTTTTATTGCCACCAAAAGTAAAAGTTGGATTTCATCAAATTTCGTCAAAGTAAAAATACAAACAGATACATAACAATGGTAGAAAAAATTTAGACCAAGTCAAACAAACTGTAGAACCTGATACTTAAATATATGAATAACAATGTGCTACAATCAAATGATTACACATTATCAAATAAATTAATATAAGCTCATGAGTACAATATTGCATAATGAAATATGATTTTGTTTAACATCAAAATTAATTAGAGTAGGTACGTCATACTCTAGTGTGGTCATTAATTCAGTAACAGGCAAGTAACTGAACTTTCAAAAAATGGGCATGTTTCAAAATTCAGTGCAGTATATTTTCTTGAAGTCTCAAAAATAACTGTTGACTTCTCAATTCTAAATTAAAAATAATATAAAAGTGGATTACTCTCGGCCTAACAAAATGTGCACTCATTGAAAATGTAAGTCAGGATACACCATGTGTATAAAACCAAGACAAATAATCGGGAGACTGGGATGTTTTTAATCCGCAGAATATAAAATGTGAAATATGAATACCAAAGACCTGCTGGATATGATTTGAATTTGATAGGACATGAGTCATCTTGGGCTTAGTATTATTAAAGGGGGTGTAGCATGGCAAATATTGGTTAATGCCATCTACAACTTCTTTTGGACAACTGCACGTAAACTAATGGACTTGATTAACGGTCGGCGTGCTCTAGCCTTTGCGGAACAGACTGAAGTTCTCCTCATGCTTCGGTTTTGCGTATGTTGCACACACGTGAATACTGCAGTCGCGTCGTCCGTGATTGTATTGTGATTGTATTGTATTGTATTGGGCTTGAGTCAGGCCACGGGAAAGGCACATAGTTTTCGTCATGCTATACCCCCTTTAAAGCAGATTACAACCGCTCAAATCATCAATGTTTACATTAGATACGGAAAAGGAAACATTGAACTAATTTTTCTAGTGCTCCATAAGTGGATTGCTTTGAACCAACTACTAGATTTCCTAATCAGCTAATGTACATATAATCCTATCAACAGGTTCAACTTATTATCCTGCTTCATTATGTGGGAACCAAATAAATAACACCAAACCAGTTTCAGAAATATCCATGAAGATTCACGAAGGTATATATAAAACAACCAGCATTTCAACAATAACAATTAACTAGAGGAGGCGTAATAGCTCAGTCGGTAGAGCAGTGTTCTCGTAATCCAGTGACCCGGGTTCGAAACCAAGGCGATGCGCCAGTGCCCTTTGGTAAGGCATTAATCTACATTACCAGGTCCCTAGGGGAGGACCTAAAGCCGTCGGCCCTCTGGTTGCTTACTTACAAGCATTTATGCTTTCTTAGCAGTCAGGTAAAATAACAACCACCACCAACTATACAATCTTCGTATTTGATCAGAAATGAGCTTTTCCCATTCTTACCTGAAATTGATGGTTTTGAGAGCACGTTCTGCAATGGCTCGGGCCTTCTCAATGTCCACTGAATGGAGATAGAAGGCCATGTAACGGATCCAAGCGAGGGAGCTGTTTGGGGAGCTGGCAACGAGACGATCAAAGTCTTCGGGTGTCTCTGGGGTCCTCTCGGCATCCATGAGGGCTCGCTCAGTCTAGAAGGGGTGCAGAGCATTATACAGTCAAACCTGCTTTAGTGACCACCTGTCTACAAAGGCCACACTTGTTGTTTCCCTTGAAAATGGTTTCTCATTGAATCATGTACTAAAGGAACCTGTCTACAAAGAATACCTGCCTACAAAGGCCACATTTGTTGTTTCCCTTGAAAATGGTTTCACATTGAATCATGTACTAAAGGAACCTGTCTACAAAGACCACCTGTCTACAAAGGCCACATTTGTTGTTTCCCTTGAAAATGGTTTCTCATTGAATCATGTACCAAAGGAACCTGTCTACAAAGACCACCTGCCTACAAAGGCCACATTTGTTGTTTCCCTTGAAAATGGTTTCTCATTGAATCATGTACTAAAGGAACCTGTCTACAAAGACCACCTGTCTACAAAGGCCACTTTCTGTGTCGAATGTCGAAGACCCCTCCTCTATTCTATAAGTTATTTTTCTCTTCATTTTTTCCTTAATTACAGAGCCCCTAAGATACAAGTAAACTTTAAGGCAACTGACTAATTATCTACAAGCACATACCTTTACTCTACTCTATCAATTATAAACAGTCAAATATGTTTGATATTGTACCTACATGTACTTGGTCTAACAATCATCAGAAATTGCTATCACTAGAATTCTATATGTAGACCAAATAAAATCTAAATTTGTAAAAGGACACTGCCTTGACCCTGTATAGGACAGTTTTTGTTTACATATTTAGATTGTCTTAACAGTTAACTTACCTTATACAAAATATCTTCTTGGGCCTTTTCCTCCTCTTTTAAATCCTTCTTGCTCCTCTTGACTGGTGGCTACAACATAAAACGAAAAAATTTTATGGCCTTTCCTTTTTTACAAAGCTTGTTTACATGATACAATGCATAGAATGAGTTGGTATCTACATATATACTGTACTAAATAACACAACAATTTGTGCACTTTTTTGTGTGATGCGGTATTAAACAGATATTGACTGGTAGTGTGTCTACTATAACATTTTCTGGACTGCCGAAGGGAATTATGTTTTCCCAAGGGGTTATATTCTCACGACAAGCTATGTACCAATCACGGCTTTGTATCTGTACGAGCTATCTCATATAAGCACATTACATATCATACTTTTCATGCGTCAAATCAATTTGATTTATACAAATTCATAGAATAACAACAAATATGTAGATCTCTGTGGATCTTTTTTTTGTAAGAGGAGAAACTTACATGTACATGTGCATGTACATGTAGGCAAGCACACAAACCGAATGGCAATATGCTAAGGTACACTGTAACATATGAAAGACCATAACACTGTAAAACAAAACAAAATGTTTTGCAATTTGAAACTTTCCCTAATTGTGAGGGACAATGATTTTCAATTCAATTTATATTGGTTATATTTTTTAAAAAAAGAACAAGGCAAAATCCCAGAGACTAATACTGTCACATTTACAGTAAAATACAAGAAAACATGAAACAAGGTTATAACATGTACATTGACATATGTTAATTCAATAATACCTAAAAAGGATAACGCGACTTGGTGAATCAAAAAGACAATGTTAAACAGTAATTATTATAATGAATTCATTTGGATAGAGTTTCACAAAAATTCAGTGTTGTGTCAGTTTCGATTCAATTATTTTGCCATATTTAACTTTCAATATCTTAACCACTTATAATGCAATTCACAAATATTTCTAAAGTTTCTGATTTAACTAAAGGTAATTATACATTTTCCTCTAAGGGCACATATTGGACAATAAAGAAAATTGATAAACTCCTGAATTGCCATCACTAATTTCTACCTCATTATCTTCTTCTTCCTCCTCATCTTCCTCGTCTTCATCATCATCATCATCACTTTCATCTGCTGTCCCTGCTTTTCTTGACGTGGCTGGTTTTGTAGTGGTATCGCCCCAGCTGAATCCAGAAGATATCTGGAGTCTTGGAGTGTCGCTGCTCGACTTCTTAGCTACCGTTATAATCTATTGGGCAGAAGGGAAATGAGAGACAGAAAAAAAGATTCAATATTTGTACCATGTCTGTCTCTACGATAGAGTAAAACCTGTATATAAAGACCACTCCAGCGAGACGAAAGAGTGGTCTACAGGTTCCTGCAAAGCAGACTTCAATGGAAAATAAACTGCTCAGGAGAAACAGTGTTGTCTTTCTAAACATAAATGAAATTTGGTAAAATACGTGTTTTGACCTTATGATAGTGAAGTTCCGTCTGGCTTTTACAAAAAGAATTTGTTTATTACTTAATAAGCTGTTAATCTAGTTGGTTATTGCAGGTGGCCAGTAAAACAAGGAAATCAAAAGTGTCTGCTTGAGAGAGAAGAAACAAAACGATTCTTTTTTCCTATGAAAAATGATTTATTCTACATGTACATGTCACCTTATCCTATTTTTTTCAGTTGATTTGGTGCTAGCAAATCAACAAAAGCATCTATTGGGGATAAACAAAAAAACGTGTGAAGTTATATGCACAGAACATTGTAGGTTCCTCACCATTGGAAATGGAAGAGATCATAATAAAAATGGAAATTTAATGGTAAAAGATCAATACAGAGTAAAAATATTGATTGCTTCTTGATCATTTTGAAGCGCAATTTTTTTTTAGGGCTTGAATATTACACCATATCACAGACACTGATAACACGTAGGGCCATGCATCTCCGATTTAACATTGTTAAACGATGCCTATAAATATGACATCATCACTAACCTCAGCTTCTGTGTCACTGAGAGGATCTGCCTCCCCAAGTCCGCTATCATTCCCATCCTCTGTTGACTTTTTACCTTTCTTTGTGCCATCTCTTTTCCTCTTCACTGTACACACACACAAAAAAGAGAAAATATCTTTAAAACAATAGAGACTAAATGAATATGAAATATGTGAAATACAGAATCGCAGTCGGATGTGAAGTCTAGGCGCAAAAAGTATATTCTTTCTTTTTTTATTTACAATACACACATCTCAACTCGGTCAGTGACACTGAGTTTATCAAAATGTACGAGAACTAAGCTTGTCAAGAGTATTCCACTCTTATACCAAACATTAACCCCACCCAACCCCACCTAACTCTGCATGTACCACACCCTGGTAGACCAAGGGTGCACGTTTGTACCTCCTGCTTGTCTCTGGTCCTCTGGTATACAGGGTCTTCAAGTCCAGTGTCCTTGCTGGCAGGGTGATAGCTCTAAATCCCTTGTAATAACACTCTTATACCAAACAATAACCCCACCCAACCCCACCCTACTGTACATGTACCACACCCTGGTAGACCAGGGGTGCAAGTTTGTACCTGCTTGTCTCTGGTCCTCTGGTACAGGGTCTTCGAGTCCGGTGTCCTTGCTGGAGGATGAGAGTTCTATCTTCCCAGACTTCTTGTCAATGCTTGGTGGGGAAGAAAAACAAAGAACATATTTCATAACCATGTTGACTAATAACTTCAGTTTGGTATCTCAAATAAAAAGACATCAAATACATGAGATATCTGTAATAAGTCCATTTGAATTGTTGAAACTATGCACACATGTGGGTGAAGAACTGTTAAACTGATTATTAGAATAAAAAATATTTCTTCTGATCCACTCCTGTAAATGGTTCTTATCAGATGAGTGATACAAACAAATTGTTTAAAATTAAAACCAAGTCAACTATTACAGTGGAATCCATTTAAGGATGAACAAAACTTGGAATTGAAATCTAAGTCATCAAACTAAATATGTAGGACAATAACTCCTCTACAACATAACTTATTACATGTATATCTCTTATCGTAAGATTGTTGCATTATACATGTAGGTGTACACAACAAGAAAAAGAATAGTTAAAAGACTTTTCCTGCCGACTACATCGGAATAGTTCATTTTTTACTGCTGACGTCACTAGCTGATGTTCCTTCGATGCGTATTATTTCAGCTCGATCCTCGAGTGTCATTGTTTATTTGTATAATATTCCAAGGTTGCTTGAATCAACTTGTAATATTTCCTTTCAAATATCACATCCACAGGAAATGAAATCAATATCCAGGCACTGGTATGGACATACATACACAATTTGGGGAAGGCAACTGATTCATTTCAAAGTATACACTGCATATGATAAACAATTGAATAGAGGTACATGTACCAGGGGGCGTTTCACAAAACTTGTCATCAGTGACAAATGACATTTTTTATTATAAGCTACTGAAATCCTTGCTTCTGATTGGTTATCAGCAGATTTGTCATTGATTTATGTCATTTGTCATTGAAAAAAGGTTTTGTGAAATGGGTCCCAGGAGTCATCAGCCACGTCCCCATACCCCCTTCCCGATCATTGCCCATTGCCTATATTCTTGTGGTTCCATACCTAAGCACTTTGGTAGAGAGTAGCTTGCCGACAGTAAATACTGCAGATGGATCCTTCACAAAGAACGCAGAGAGCTTCTTCAGCAGGATGCGCCCATGGATGTTTGATGAAAGACTAAAGACAAATAAAATCAAATTATTTTAATTAGATCATTGAAAACAACATGACATGCAGCTCACGGCTGATATCGTCTGTTTAACAAATATTTCAGATATTACGTTATAATAAAAACATCAAAATACAAAAGCAATATAACAATGGTAACATCACACAGTGATACTATGTATCATTTAGAAATCTATCAAATCTGTGGATAAGTAGTTATCAGAATAGTTTTATGCAAAGTATTCAAGGATAAATTATCTAAACATGCGTACAAAAGAAGCTCCAAATAGATCCCTCTCATATAAAATCTCAATGCATACCGGTACCTGCCAACCTCTCGCAGCAAAAATTAGGAATCTCTCAAGGCAAAATTAGGAATACGGTCTATTTGGTATACATTTCACACAGAATATTTCAGAAAAAGAGAGGAACGTAGGGTTCAAAACAATAGCTTGAAGGCCAAAAATTAGGAATCATTACTGCAAAGTAGGAATGGTTGACAGCTATGTCTATGGGAGGGAACAATTTTGGTGCTCCATGATCTATGACGGAGCGTGTCTGCTGGTCATTCTTGCCGAGCACCATTAAAGACCGTCAATACTACTGGGCCAGAAGGGATTAGACCACACAGCGAGGTCACTGACAGGTGGCTATCTCATTAACTCAGCTCTCAAAGAGGGTCATAGGGGGCCAACAGGCACCGATTGGGGGAGTTTTCTATATAGAGGGAGCAGGTAGCTACAAGTAGGACGGTGGGGCTTTTATGTCAAGGAAAAGAGAAGTTTTATGGTCACCTGACAAAGACTCCCTTCTCCGAGCAGTGCCTGACATAACCTCTGACGACCTGACCTTTCTTGAGATCATCTAGGGTTCGTATCTCTAGGTCGTATCCTGAGGGTGGGGTTGCTTTCTTGACACGGGAAGGTCGCATGGAGACGGAGGCACCATGCTTCCCCTTGCTGGCTTCACTTATACAGCATCTATCGCGCGAACGGTAATGAAATGTACAATAAAAATACATGCAACTCAATTCGAGGACGTTAATTAATAATTCAATGGTTATTAATTTAAAACTCATGATAAAAAAAAAAAAATTATAACAAGAGTTATAATGATAATTTGACAGCGATTATATTATCACAAATGTATAATCAAACAAGCAACAACAACAACAACAAAATCAAATTTGGGATGAGTGAAATTTAGAAGCAAAGCAAGAATGTATTTCTCACATAGCACCTTTAGTGGTAATCTCTCTACACATGCCCTACACATGCCCTACACTGGAAAATATCAAATATTTTGACTTTCATCTTCAGCATCATACCTCTGATATTTATGGACCTCAAATCTTTCCAGTGGGTTTTCTTGGTAGACATCGTCGATGTCCGTAGCAAACACGCTGCCTTGAAGACCGTAGGGGAGCTGGACTTGAGCCTTGTTTGCCAGGATTTTGGTCACTTTACAGTTGACCACAGACCCTACTTCAAAGGTGGTTGCGGTGCATCCTAAAATACAGTAAGTACAGTAAGGGTTAATACATTTTTTTTCTAAAAATAGTATTATATTTATAAAAAGCCGAGCGTAGATTTCAAGATTTTTGGGTCGGTCACAAAGGGCAATACATCATCTTTTTTTTCTTAGGCCTTATTATGAATAATGCATTAATATAATTGAAATACATGTCATAATGTACATGCAGATCTTTGATAAAGAAATAACTGAATTTTTGGCTTACCACTCATAGACAGCTCCAGCATGTTGTGCTCATTATCCTGTCTCACGACCTTTGCCCTATGAACCTGACCCGGTTTGAAGTACGACTCAGGGTTCTCCAGTGTAGAAGCATGCTTGGAGAGATTTAGACGATGAATTTTGCCTTCCAGAGATCGACTGAGGTGAACCCATAGAATCTCCTTGTGGAACTGTAGAAAAATTACAATTTAACATGGCAAAATAGGATAACAACAATGATTATATACCTCACTTAAGTAATCCAGCAATCTGATTGGTCGAAATTGCATTCATAAACTTTAACTGTTCCTGTAAAAACAGACCTATTTTCCCAATAACCATGGTTATTGGGAAACTAGGTCAGTCTCCATGGTTACCCCATAGGTTTACATGTTAAAAAATGGTTTGAGCGATCGAGGATACTGTACATGTGCGAAGAATAGACCAGTTCACGGTTAGCACATCTCTGCAATGACCCCGAATATCCACAGATCTTCAAAACATGAAGAGGTCCCACTTTGTACATTTTGAAATAATCACTCCTACAGCGATGTAGGTGCTACATAAATAGCCTTTGTTCCCCTTTTCAAAGAATACTTCCACCTGTAATTCTGCCTGTGTATCATGGAATGCACTGCTTGTTCATTAATGAATAATGATTACATAACTTTCATGAGCACGTATCCAGTATTTCGTCTCCGTGTATTTCACAATTTGTTCTGCAATGACCTTTATCTGCTCATGCTCAGACTGCAACCGTGAACTGGCTTATTGGTCGGTAATTTCAATACAATTGAATCTCGATCGATCTTACCGACAATTTTATCTTGCATTGTTGACATGAAGACGAAAACAAACTTCCAAAAACAAAAAAACAACATCTGCCGATAGATCTTGATCTAAGTTCGTGCCAATATGCATTGCAAAAGTAAAAGAAGGGCCCGATTAATGGAGCAGCCGCAAATCATCAATCACGCGAAGCCGTTTTAAATCCATTTTAATGTATATATTAGAGAAAACTGTTGAGTATGGTAACAGAGCGCAATAGCCGAGAGGTTTAAGGCGCTGATTTTAGTTACATCACCTTTTATACGCAAGAGATCGAATCTCATCTTCGACAAAAGTTTTTTTATTTTTTATTTTTTATTTTTTAGTCTATTTTTTTCGGCATATAAAAGTATTAATGACTGCTTTAATATTCGAGAAATAGTTGTTTTTATACGCTCTCGGGAAGGTTACATTTGGGCTACCGGTATTGCCCTCGGCACGCCTCGGGGCAATAGCACAATTCTAACCTTCCCTTGAACGTATAAAAACAACTATTTCTCTCAAAGCAGTCATTAATACTATACTAATGGATATATTATGGGGATTATAGCATTTTTTTCTTCAATAGGCCTATTCGGATACATGTACCGATAGATTTCACTCAAATTTCATGTCATACACAAAAATCTGCTAGTTGATCTTTAATTGACAAAATAGGATATCGCTTAAATTTACTTGTTATCTTTCACCTGTATATTTATCATTTCCCAGTAGAAGCTATACAAATGTTTCTTCAGATCATGAAATAATGGGAGTAAATAGCTTTTTATTTTCAAATTAATTTACCTATATGGTATTCAATAAATTGGTTCTAATATCTTATAAACTCATCTCGCTATCAATGTCCACTGACCTACTTTTAATGCAACTAAAAAACTTGATTTGACCTTGAAATCCTCTGACATTGAGCTTCAGCAGTTCTAATTGAAAATGAAAGCCTTCTGGTTTCTCGTTAATTTCACATTCCTCCTTGTTTACAAATTTGTGCCAAGAAAAATTACTCTGAAGTTGATTTCTTGTAGATTTCATAAAGATTGCAATTTCCAAAATTCCAAGCTTGTATGTTACACCCCTGTGAGTGTACATTACACACCAAGAATTTCCTGTGTAATTTACAACCTGTAAATACATTCAGGCTGTATAGTTGAGTGACCTACTTCTCTCTTTAAACCAGTTTAAACCAGTTCAACGATGATGTAATAAATATCCATGAACATTTTCATCTCAATGCAAGTGCAGTTATTCATTTTATTCATTTTAATTTGTTTACAAGTGTCTGGAAATGGCTAATTTTCTTAAGAGTTATTTTGATTGTTTAATAAGGTTTAAGTTTGAATTACTGATCTGTTGCTTTATGTTATATAATTCTGGAAAATAGTATGCATCTCATGTCCAAAACTCAGATTTTTTGTATTTAATCTTAAAACCTCAATAAAGACAAATATGAAAAAAAATAAAACAATTCCCTGTAGGCCAGCAGATTCACAAACCTGTACAAGAATGTCATAACAGTCTGAAAAGCTAAAAATGTTATTGACCATGTTAAGATGTTAATACCCAATGCCAGACATTTAACATGATGACTTTCTGAATAATAATCAATCACACTTACTCTGTTGATGATGCAAGTGACCGTTTGTCCTATTTGGAAAGCATTCATTTCATTCTCACTGCTTTGGTCTTCAGAAGGTACACTGTCTGCTTCCATCACACTAGTAACAAAGCATAATACATGAGGGTATTGTATTTTATGACAAACAGATGGGCCTGAATTCACAAAGGAGGTTTAAATTTAACCCATGGTTTAAACCCTCATTTACATAACCCATGGTAAAAAAATAGCGCAAAATAAGCGTACCTTGCCTTGTTCGCGTCTAATATTGGACAGCTGACTGTTTCACGCTTATTTGCGCTAATTTTAGACCATGGGATATGTAAATGAGGGTTTAAACCATGGGTTAAATTTAAACCTCCTTTGTGAATTCGGGCCATGGTGTCTCAATTTCCTATTTCCATTATTGTAATTGGTATTTTTTGCTTTTATTCAATTGGTCAATTTAACTTTGCATTCCTGTTTTTTTTTCTTCTGCTGCCAACCCATATTTGACATTTTCCCATTGACAATGCTTGGCTTCAATTTTCACTGACACAATTCATAGAAGGGTAGTTTTTAATCAATTGAAGAAATAAGTCACTACTTTGCATTAATAAATGTTGAGATAGCAATAGGTAAAGAGAGGGATAGAGAGAGAGGGGTAGAGGGATAGCAAGAGAGAGGGAGAGAGAGAAAGAGAGAGAGAGAGAGAAAGAGAGAGAGAGAGAGAGAGAGAGTGACAAAAAAGAGAAATCAGAGAGTGGGAGAGAGGGGGAGGAAGAGGGAGAAGGAGAGGGAGAAAGGGGTAGATATTGAGGTAAATACAAATAATAGGGAGAGAGGGAAAGATAATGAACATACCTTTTCCTGATGCTCAGTTCTAGAAGAGACAGAGCACCTTGGCCATGTGAGACGGCCAGATGTTGTCCTCTCTTGCCACGGCGACAACCTATGACCTTGGCTTTGACCTTCTGTCCAATGGTGAAAGACTCTAGAGGGTATGAACCCTATGGACGAGAAAAACATAAAGATTGTTTGGATAAATGGTAAGAACATTATATTCTGGTTCTCAATTACACAATAGATTTTTTAATTAACGATTCATTACTGATGCGCCATGGTTTACCGATGATATCCAGGAAGCCAAGAGACGAAGGCGTCGTGCGGAACGTCGTTCGATCAAGTCTGGACTTTTTGTTGATAGAGAGCTGTACCGCCGTGAATGCGAGTCATATTATGAGTGCATCTTCAATGCGAAGTCAGCGTATCTCAAAGATCTCATCAAGAATGCTGACACTAAAGAACTGTTTCGTCTTGTGAAGACACTCTCAACGCCCACTCAATCTTCACCTCTTCCAGATCATTCTTCTGATAGTGAACTCGCCAACAGATTTGCTACATTCTTCAGGGAAAAAGTCGCCAAAGTTGTATCCTCTTTCCCTAATGTAGTACCAGCACCAGCTTCAAGATCTTTTGCTCCAGGCCCTCGTCATGAACTCTCTGATTTCTGCCTTGTATCCCTCTCACAAGTCAGGAAGCTCATCACTTCACTTCCTTCTAAACACTGTAAGCTAGATCCGATTCCTACCTGGCTTCTAAAGGAAGTCCTCGATGAACTCCTTCCTCACATAACCAAACTGTTCAATCTCTCGTTATCATCCGGAATAGTTCCAGAGTCTTTTAAGACTTCTCTGCTTCTTCCCCTCCTAAAGAAGCCGAGTCTCGACACGAATGGACTTAAGAACTACAGGCCCATCGCAAACCTGCCATTCCTTGGGAAGGTTTTGGAACGTATTGTGTCACTACAGCTGAAAGCCCACATTGACAATCTCGGTTTGTTTCCAATCCACCAATCTGCCTATCGGAATCATCATTCTACTGAGACTGCAACTGTCAAGGTCCTAAATGACCTACTTCTAGCTGTAGATAAGGGTAATGAAGCTGTCCTCATCTTGCTTGATTACACTGCCGCATTTGACACTATCAACCACGACCTGTTACTCCATCGCTTAGAGAACGACTTCTCCATCACCGGCACCGTACTTCAATGGATTCGCTCCTATCTCATGCACCGAACTCAGAAGGTGATCATCAATGACACCAACTCGGAATCATTTCCCCTCATCTGCGGCGTTCCTCAGGGTTCCGTGGTCGGCCCCCTCCTGTTTATTCTTTACACCAGCCCTCTCTCAAATGTTATTAACCTTCATCAGAATATTCAACACACTATGTATGCAGACGACACCCAGATTTATGTAACTCTTCACCCAAACAGCAGGACAGTAGCCGCGAACAAACTCACCAGTTGCCTCAATGAAATCAAAACCTGGTCTTTTCAAAACTGTCTCTGCCTTAATGATTCAAAATCTGAAATGATTCATATTACTTCTAAATTTCGGAACTCAGACCCCTTTCCTGATCTTGTTATGAGTGATGGCTCTCTCAGTTGTTGTGCTTCTGTGCGTGACCTTGGTTTAAATATTGACAGCAATCTTACTTTCAAACAACACATTAGTAATATTTGTAAGTCTGCTTCCTTTGGTATATATAAGATCAGTAGAATCAGGAGGCTACTTGACCGACCCACAACTTCAAAATTAGTCCATGCTTTTGTCTCGACCCATATCGATTACTGTAATTCTTCTCTTTCTGGCCTCCCTCAGTCACATCTAGTCCCACTTCAAAGGGTACAGAATAGCGCTGCTCGGCTTGTGACTCTCTCGCGTAAATCAGAGCACATAACTCCAATATTGAACTCACTACATTGGCTTAAAATTCACCACCGCATATCCTTCAAAATTCTTCTCCTGTGCTACAAAGCTATCAATGGCTTAGCCCCCTCTTACCTTTCCGATCTCATATCCTTACGTTCCCGTACGTCGTCACGAACACTTCGTTCATCTTCCACATTACTGTTAACACCTGGACCCCGCACTAACATCCGGTATGGTGACCGCGCCTTTTCAGTTATTGCCCCCGCTCTCTGGAACAAACTGCCCGCCTTTATTCACTGCGCCCCCTCTGTATCTCAATTCAAATCTCTACTCAAAACCTATCTTTTCAAATTGTAAATTGCAGTTGTGCGTCGGTCAATGGAGGTGCGCACCATATTTGTCTTTATTTAGTTGATTGCCACTGTTTTTCTTACCTTATCTATGTTACTTTTGTATTTTTGCTTTTTCTTCTAATTTAATTCTACGGGTTATAGTCTTCTCTTAATCAGAACACTGTGCGCTTAGAAACATCAGTATTAAGCGCCTAATAAATGTTATGTATTATTATTATTATTATTATTAAAAAAATCACATACAATATATATACATTGAAAAGTGTACTGGATCATTAGCACCCGATAGAGCCGATGGCTTGAGGGAAATGGGTGGACCCATAACATAAATGACAAATGTGGAAAATACAAAACATTAAAATTCACAATACTGGTATAACAAAATGCAAGACGTAAACAAGACATTACAAACTAAAACAAAATTATAATACAGAACGACATAATAATTCTGATGAGTTTACCATACATTGAATATTATTCTACTCATTGCCTACAGGAACCTGATTGTCCCTGCATTAGCCTATAGGGATTAGAGAATCCAGTAGTCAATATGTTAAAGCCCCACTGCACTAGTTTAGCCAGGGGGATTGGACCTCCCTGCATGGTCACTGACAGGTGGTTATCTCATCAAATATGCTCTCAATTGACATTTTTAAAAGGGGATCATGGGGAATCAATGGTCACCGATTAGGCATTGTTTGCTATATAGAAGGCGCAAGTAGCTATAAGTAGTGCAGTGGGGCTTTAAGAGATATCATAATTCCATTGGTGATTGCAATTTTAAGCAAATCTCTGGCAATATCTCGGTGCATCATTAGAAACCACTGAAGTACAGACATTCTTAAAATATGAATACACATATATTCATGAACTGCTCATGCAATGAAGAATCCAGATTATCCAATATTACGAAAGAAACATATGGGATCCCAGCGACTTGTATTCCACTCTTTATTTTTACACACGTATCATTACAAAGATTAAGCTGTCATATTTTTAAAGGATGTGACCTGTCTATGGTATAATAATAATAATTGTGATTTATATAGCACATAATAATCATTGATGACAATCCTCTATGCGCTTTACATTATTAGATTCATACAACTTACATACTAGGCCTACATTATCACATACAAATTATAGATAATTGCATTATTACATACAAATTACAATTAAATTACAACAAATAATATTCCACTACAACAAATAATAATTATTAAAAAATAAAAAATAAATTACTTTGAAAATAGACAAGTTTTGACAGCAGTCTATACTTTAATGATATCACATAATCAAATATGAAAGGACAAGAAAGAATGTTCCACTTGTTCATTTTTGGTACTCACCGGTTTCATTGTATCCGATACTTCAGTTGCATGTATCCTGCCGTAGCCTTGACCACCCTCAATCTCTATGTTCACTTGAGATTCCTTCACTGACTTCACACTGAAGCAAAACAAACAAGTATGAGTTAGAAATCAGATGTTGTCCCCCCCCCCCCCCAAACCGTCTTTCCATTCACTTACAAAATTAAAAAACATTTATTCAAAATTCTCTGACATGTACCGTCTTTTCTTTTACCTTTTTTGCATCTATGTATGTACAGTCTTCATACACTGTAGGTAAAATAATGATAATAATGATGTTCCATTTTTCATATATGGAAGCTCAGATCTCATGATATGTACATAGAACTTATGCATTTCAGATGTGACAGGAAATTATTATGTGGGCAGCTGTTATCAGTGCAAAGTGCATTTCACTGTGATAATATTAAGATTGATTAACGTGAGTCAAATGTAGATTGACTATGCATGTATTTGAACCATAAACACTTTGAAGGCAAGGCAAGTGAATGAGCCACTTTATCACGGTGCTTCCAGTTCACATGTACACTGTATTCACAAGTCCTCTTTTAATTTACGTTTTTAAAAGACAGCATATTAACTTACATGTCCTGACAACTATAGAAATAATTTTTGTCTTTAAATGAGTACTTACACGGCATCTACGATCTGACCAACTAACTTCTGAGAGGTTTCATGGACAGCGGTTGACTTGCGTTCCTTCTCCTTCTTCTTGGAGGGCTTATCTTCTTTCACCAAAGCTGCTAAGAATCTTCCGTCGACATAACTGCACGTGAACCAAACAGAGCGACAGTAACATACCAAAATTTCAATATACGATGGTGACGATGATGATGATGATGATGATGATGATGATGATGACAATGATGATGGCTTCTTGTATAGTGCCAGTGTCCGTCTTTGATGCGCACTCATTGTGCTTGCCATACAATGTCTCACAAATTCAACGTTCTTGGTCAGTGTTTCAAAATCAGATTATTTTCCATTAGTCTTTGTTGGCTTTAGTATTATTCTTGAGATAATGTCATAGCTATGAACTGGAAAGCTTTGTATGTATTGTTGAACAATGTGGGTACATATACATTGGCATTTTTAAAGTCCTGACCAATATGTTATAACCAGGATAGGGATTATACAGTATATTTGCAGGTATACTGTGATATCATTTGCTTACGTTATGAAAACTTACCTAGAGTCACCTATCGTTACTGTATCTCCAATTTTGATAGCATCCTTCTGCACTGAGAAGTTGTTCAGGTGCTACATGTAGAGGAAAACAATATCAATCATCATTAATGAATAGAAAGATATAACAGTAAATACAATCATTCAAGACAAATGGAAATTAGCCAATATATATTTATATGTAGACCACTACAACAATCACAGGTGAAACTCCTATGAAATCATTTTCAAATAAATCTCATCCCGAAATCAATACCATGAAATTTTATCAAATACAAACGAATTCAATCGAATCAATAAAATTAGATGGACAATAACCAGACACATTTGAATACAAAATTGTAACAGCCAAGAATGTAACACCTAGTGAATAATTTCAAAACGCATACCATTCAAAATATAATCACACAGCCCCAAAAAGGTAAGTAGTTGTTGGTAAAAATCATGTTCAACTGACTCACCTGTTTTGCAGACAGGTAGACAAGTTTTCCCTGGCCTGTTTGGGCTAATATGAATTCACTTTTGACCATCAGAACCTTTCCTTTGTCTTCTGCCAAAGATGCAATCGCTCTCTTACCCTTTAAAATAAAAAAAACATTACAAGCAAGGAATCAGTAGAAAGTCTTTCCATATGGTTTGATAAGGTCTACCAATTATGTCAATGTTGTATATTAGGTGGTCAATGGAGTACTTTCAGAATGGCTTCATAATTTTTTGTATGTGAAGCAATGAATCAGATAATAATCAAATCTTTCTGATTATGTGCTTGATTTGAAAGGATATCATTACCAGCATAAAGAAATAATGTATACATTTTATAATTTTATTTCACACCTTTCATTTCATTTAACTTCCTCCCCTGAAATCTGACAAGAATCTAAAACAAACTTATAAATTACTTTGGCAAAACAAGGTGAACTCATGGCACACAAAGGCTCATTTTTTGCATACAATTAATTGCTACTTAAAGGCATTGTTTAACAATGTTAAATCTGAGATGCATGGCCCTATACTTGTTATCCGTGTCTGTAATATGGTGCAATAGTGAAGCCCTAAAAAAATTGCCCTTCAAAATGATCATAAAGTGCCTCAAAAAAGTACTAATCTTTGAGTGAACAGTTTTACCATACTCATTTTCCCCAATCATATATATCTTGATAATCAGACAGCTGATCGGCTTGAAAAAGTCATGGGATTCCTGACTGACCTAAAGGTCTATAATTAATTATGATTGCAACATGAGCTAAATCCAGGATTTTGTTTCAGAATCTGATGCAATATTACTGAGTCACTTTAACAGTTTTAACCTACACATGTAAAATCGTTCAACATCTAAACCATGCCTGATAAATTACCTGAAAATAAAACAATATGTAAACAGCTTTACATGTACATGTATCTTTACACAAGTAACTTGCACCTTTTCTGTCTCATACAGGTCAAATGTACAAGAAAACAAAACAGTCAACATTCAGCCTCTGTTACCTTTTTGCCTTTAGATTTAGATTTTCTGCATCCCTCTATGATGTCTGGCTTCAGCGACAGAGTGACAGCTTTGCTTGATAGATCAATATTCATCACACAAGCTTCGATGCTATCCCCAACTTTGGGAGATTTCCCTACAGATCAAAGAGAAAAGAATATAACATATCGTTCCTATTTTCACGAAGTGACGGTAGTGAGGAAAATCCGCACGCAAATTGTATGCGATTTTCATTCACTACCGTCACTTCGTGAAAATAGGGACGATATAACACCTGTACCTGTACTAGACATTAACATATTTACAGTGTATACTAAAAAATATGAATGAAAGAGAACGACATTTTGAAATCCTTCACTTTCGTTAATTCTGAAAGGTTACTTTAATAGTGAGATAACTGTTTGGAGCCAGAAGGGTTTAACTCTGTATACAATGATATGAGTTAGCACCCTTCTGGCTCAAAAGAGACGAATTAAAGTTAATACGTATGCAATCCTGTGGGGTTGGTCCGACATTTCTTACAGTGACAATTAGTCAAGGCTTTATTTCATCATTAGGTTAATAATAATAATAATAATATTTAATTTTTATATAGCGCTTAATACAAATGTCTCTAAGCGCTTTACAAATATAATATTACCCCGGTCATTGGATTCAGTGCTTGCCCGCACACACTGTGTGCACAATCTCCACTCCCTGGGGAGCATTCCAGCCGGGCGTTAAGGTTAGCGTGGTAATTTGGTTTCAGGTTAGGGTTAGGGGTTAGGGTTAGAGTAAGGGTAAAGATAAAGGGTAGGTATAGTGTTTGGTCCAGGAGGGTAGTGAGAGATTCAGTGAGTGTAGGAAATTGACTGCAATGCAATGTCATCAGAGCACTCCTTGTCACTAGCAGAAAGAGACTTAATCTTCAAAGTCTTCACGGGTTATTTGTTTAGTGAACTGTATGTAGAAGGTCGTATTCATGGAAAGAAGAAGAGGGGAAGACCTCGTAAAGGCTTTCTAGATGATTTAATCACAGAATGTGGAGCAACAGGGTATGAAACGCTGAAACGGATGGCTCAAGACCGAGGAACTTGGAGAGACACTTGATATAAAATTTTGATTGGGTCACTGAACCTGTCATAAACTGACAGATCACTATTGATGATGTAGAGGAACAATTAATTCACAGCTTTATCCGAGGCTTGCTTATCATTACCATGTATGTGATCCTGTGGAATGACTGCATCAACAGTGTGAGGGAGAGAACAGATGATTCCCTTTCCCGGAGTACTCCTGACTGTGGCATGGACCAGAGAGCCTACCTTGTGGGAGATCACATGCTTGAACTCTACAAAGAGGGAGAGAAGGAAAGAACTTTTAAAGCGGGATTGCACTACTTGCGCCCTCTATATAGCAAACAATGCCTTAGCGGTTCCCGTTGGTCCCCCGTGATCCCCTTTTTCTTATATTAATTGAGAGCTGATTTGATGAGATAACCACCTGTCAGTAACCTTGCAAGGAGGTCTAATCCCTCCTGGCCAAACTAGTGCAGACAGGCTTCAAGTTAAGTTTTAAATAGGACTATTAAAATGCTACTACAGTAAAACCTGTCTTAGTGGCCACCTCACTATAGAGGCCACTTGTCTATAGATGCCATGTATTTTGTTTCCCTTGAGAAAAATATGTGTGTTGTAGAACCTGTCTAGTAGGGCCAACTGTCTACAGTGGCCTCTCTTTCTGTTTCCTTTGGGTGGCCTTTATAGATAGGTCTCACTGTATTATGTAATGCCCTTATGACTCCATCATGATTTCCCAGTGCTGCTGTCATTTATCTGTATTTGCCACTCTCAACCTAGGTGTAGTACATTTTAAAGCATTATGGGTACCTGGTAGACATTAATTGAATGCTTTTGGAACTTTGGGTAGCTTGGCTAAAGGGTGACTTACCGGTAAGTATTTTGTAGGCATCTTGGGCATCCATCCCCTGGGCTGGATATGTGTGTGCTATAAATGTAGCTACATGTATGTATATCGACCCCATGGGTGTCATAACCTCTAGGTTAAAAGCCTCTTATCAGATTGAGCACTACCTTGTGAGGCTACTGAATTATCTTAAGATTCTTTGACTGACGGGCCTTCGGCAAGTTGGCACTGTGGTATGATTCTCTGATTCCATGGTACTCACAGGCAAAAGAATGGTCAATGCACTTTCAGATTACTCTGTAACAACTGGATATTCCTTAAATTCTATAAGGTAAATAACGTAAAAACTTTGTGAACTACATACCTTTCTTTTCTTTCAGAAGGAGCTCTGCCCTATCTCTGTCTCCAAAATACGCCTCTAGTCCGGCCAACCCAGTGTACGCCTCTGCTTCATCCTGGAAACAATCTGATGTTTTCAGGCTGACCAGGAAGCGTTTCTTCTCAACATTGACCTCTGTGACCTTTGCCCTCAATGTTTGACCCACTTCATAGAGCTTGGAAGTATCACTGACAAACTCATCAGACATCATCTGTAGAATATAAATTCAGGTTTGAGACCAATTTACATAATTCATACCTCAAATGAAAGCGTTTGGTTGGATTCAAATTCAAGATAACAATATTGAATTTTTTACAGACTTTGGTATTAAATTCATATTTACCTTTTTCTTCACTTGAAGCATTATGCTTTGATTTTGATATGACCTTGTATTTTTTTTAATTTAGGTAAATTTGAGATACTCTGAAAAACTTTTAGAATAACAAAAATAATAACAGTCCTAGTGAGTGGCCATGATACTGCAGTTTTTGGAAGGGTAGTGGGACACCTGCATGGTCCTGCATGTCCCATCAGTAAGGCTACATGTACAATATGTGCTGTTATTGGTGGAGGGCTAATGGGACTGTTTAGTTGTTATTGATCTGGGGGGGGGGGTGTTTCACAAAGATCCTATTAAGTCAAACTTAAGTCTAAGTTGGACTTGCAAATTATGGAGAGCCATTTGTAGCCTTAAAATTGAATATTTTCAAAAGAATAAATTGGAAGTATTTTTGACTTTTCATAAACTCCACATCAAGAACATGAAATATCCTTGATGATACAAAATATGAATGATTTGAATCAACATTTTATGCCTTTTAAAATAACTTTTACAAAATATTTTCATTGATGCTAACGGCTTTCCATAATTTTTAAGTCCAACTTAGAGATAAGTTCAACTTAGGATCTTTGTGAAACACCCCCTGGGGTTTTTGTGCCACTCTGATGAGTAAAAGTACTAATAAAAGTATGGGAAAAATAAGAATGAAGTACATACCGCCTTTGGTGCTAAGCCCACAATATGATTTGGGAATTCCACAAAGACTCCGTAAGACAAGGTGTGACGTAGGACGCCAATGAGGAACATGTCGGTCTCCAGCTCTGAGAAATCACGCACAATCTCGGTTTTGTTCCTGGCAGCATTTAAGAGCAATGGCTTGCATGTAACAATCTGAATTTCGGGTCAAGGATGTAATTTTTAGTGATATAGGCCTAACATGCTGGCAAAGAACCTTCTTAAATTTGAGTTGTTGTTGTAGGTAATAGTTTAATGGCGTTCATTCAGTATTGAATATATACGCCATATCTTTAATTTTATAAGAAAATCAGTTATACATAAGAAAACTGAGGATGAAGATTTGTAATGATATAATTAATTAATCAGTAACGCAATTTATTAGGAGTCTCTGAATGGTTTGCAACTTTGTTTTTCTGCTTTTTTAAAAAGTTTAATCTGGTCAGCCCGGTTTCGATTGTATGGAAAACTAGCTTTGCCCGATTTGAAACAGGCTTCTCGGTTACTCGACGTGCGTGCGCAGTGATCTTTTAATTTTGTAACGCACGGTGCCTAGACTACTCAGAAACACAGAAACACTAAATTGAGACACATCGTACAGGGGCGCTCCTGAAACCGAATTTCCAATCCATTCAAGTTTAAATTTCATTTAAATTTGAGGAAATGTCTCTATGCAGATAGGGGTCACTAGAGAGACATAGGAAATTCAAGAAATACAATGATTCTCTTTGTTTCTTCGTGTTAACATATTAATGACAGATTCAATGTGACCTATAAAGCAGATGATGTTTTAACACCATTCATCTCATTTTGTACAGATACGACAGCAATCAATAGCAGAAGGATAAAACCATTGCTCATAGGTTCATGATTTTCTGTGCTTCGAGATAAAATCAGAGTGCTCTATGCTTTTAATTCAGGAATAATTTCTTTTCTTCTGTAATCTATGCCAACCTTACTTAAGATATATCTTTATCACCAAATGAATTTTGAGTTATTATTCCAAAATTACATAATATATGCAAGAAACATTTAAGCATTTTCCAAGGATACACAAGTCCTGGACTTGCCACTGTAGGACCAAGTCAGGGCCTGGTCTATGACATCTCCCTCACTGTAGCTGGCAAGAAGAGCATCGCATATATCAGGATGGTCGGAGAGATGGGTCTTAGGGATGAATGCTGGCTTGTTGCCAGGCAACTGGATGACCTCAAGTCCATCTTGTTTGACCTTGCTGATTTTTACTTTGACAATCTAGAGTGAAGAACAAAAACAGATTTTACCAGAGGATTAACAGAGGATAAACAATTGCGATGAAGTTTACAGCTAAATAATTATAGCACCACACAACCAGTCACCAAGCAATGTACATTGGTGCATCAAGACCGAGTACACACCAATCGTTCTTATCCATCAGAATATTTTCATCATTAATAACATCACAATACATCATTGAAAGACATACACGTAACCATGGGCCATACTAAATGCTTGACCTCTCAATATCTTCATCTAGATCAGAGTTATCCCCCTATGATTACAATCTGTCAAGGTGGTGTCCATTTGCTCAGGGCAACTCGGTTTGGACGCCTTGATGTTCTCCTGGGAGGTGTATTCAACTTCCCTGCACACAAATCTAAGGTCACCCTCAAAAACACTCACACACCCACATTTACGCAAAGCACGCTCATCCACACTCACTCACCCAAGCACATTCACACTCACCCACACACATCCACATGCACCCTCACTCATCTCTATGCACTCACACCCACATCCACACTCACACACATCCACCAAAACTGGCACATCCATATGCACAGACACACACACATTTACTCACCCACACACATCCACATGCACTCACACCCACTCAAGCACATTCACACACCCACATTCACTAACCCAATCACACACACCCACTTACTCACGCACATTCACACACACCCACATTCATTAACCCACTCACACGCCACATTCACTAACCCACACACATCCACCCACACTGCCTTATTCACATGCACACACACACACATCCACATACACACTCACTCATCCACATGCACTCACACCCACTCACTCACGCTACCTGACTTTTGCATCTCTTCAAAGATCTCTACATATAATTTTTCAGAAAAACTGCAACTTTGCAATTCTCTTTAACATACGATTCAAAATTTATTTGGCAATATAAAAAGAAAAACATATCACAATAGAAAACTATACACGCAAGATCATACTTCCTCTTTAAAATGGTCTATTATGCCTCGCATCGCACAATTTTGTTTTCAATTGACGTGGCTTTAGAGAAACACAGAGAGACTCCTGTTATTTTAGCATGAACATTTGTGATTGTTTTAAAGACATTATGATATACAAGTATTTACAGATGTTGCATTTGCTATGCCAAAACATATGAAGTAAAAATGCAGGTTCATGAAAGCCACAGACCAACACTTAAGATAAAGTTGAGTTCTGGTCGTGCAATTGCATTGTGAAAGAAACATTGTGGAATCGATCAGAAAAGGTTGATCATCTAGCATATAAGTATTGGTGTATACTGCAAGGTTCTGGTTCATCAAGATTATAAGAAAAACCGTTCCGATTTGTATAATGTTACATGCCATATTTAGGATATTAAGGCATTTGAAGAACCATACTTTTCAGGGAACTTTTTTTGCATGATGTTCTTCCACACTTGCATAATACAATGATAACGCTCACAAATTATTTTCCACCTCTTCCCAGAACTCAATCTTCTCTGTATTAAAGTATTTTCCATATAACCATACAAATAAATGTGCTTCCTAGTTTCTCACACGTCCTTCTTTCATTTCTCTACTCAACTCATCTTTCTTTTATAAACTGATATTTCTGTCTAGACATGAAATATTGAATAATCTGAGAAAATATAGGCAATGGAGTAACAGATCTTATTAATACTCTGAACATTCTGCGCTATCAACCCCACACAGTCACTGTAATGCAAGGACATATGAAAGTTTAATATGAAAAATATCTTAAAAACTGCTTTCATTAATTGTGTCTACAGGTGCAGAACAATATCAACTGCCACATTGTACCACCCCTCTTCCTTTTTTCAGCAAATGCAGGTTTTTTGTACAAAATTTACCTCATTATTTCAGAGAGTATCAATCTTAAAGTTGCTCAAGCGTGGTGTATTAGAGGGCAGCAACCGGACGAACACACAGGAGGGTAATACACATTGGCTCAGGGTTATATAGTGATCGCTAAATTGCCTACTTCATAAACGACTAAATACCCACGCATGAACATCTTCAAACACTTATAATTTCTTTTGGCAATCCAATGGGCTTAAAAAAACTGATAGTATACAAAAAAAGTCATGTGTCCAGGCTATAAATGTTTGAATGGATGATAAGCAGTCAACTCTTACACATAAAAAAAAGGACCATTAATCAAAACTTATTTCTGACATGAATTTAAATAGGTTTGAAGAAAAAAAAGAACTTGAAATAACAAGAAATAAACAATTCCAACATGTACTCCGATAAACAAAAAAATGCAGAATGTGCACAATTCCGTTTCACAAACAAATTTTCCTTTTCCAAATATGCAAATAAGAACTAGCTTTAAAAAAAAAAATCTTTACAATCATGATATCACAAATAATGAAGTAATTAATCCAGCTTATACACAACACATTGTACTTAATTATGTACAGCTCCAAATGCACATTACAGTATGAAAAATAGTTCTTTACAGCCTGAGCTCTATTTGGATTCAGTACCTCAAAATGGATATTTCTTCACAATAACTTTTTGCAATGCTTGCATATTCAAGAGTGAATGTAACTTAAAGACATGATTAACAATATGTTGACAGAATAAAGCAGACATCTGTCTAAAAAGCTAAAAGCATACATGCAAATATATATGTACAAGTGAAATTAATCAAGTATAAATGAGACTAACTATACATATACTTGTTAATCTCGCTCCAAAGATATGACGCTGAGCACTTTAGCAGATAGGAAAATGAAATGTTTAGATGTTCTTCAATGTACATACAACACTTTCAGAACTAGTATTATTGACAGTTTTGGAATAATAAGGAAACCTTCCCATTTCAACACCTAAAATCAAACAAAAAATCAAATGCATCAGACAAAGCCATAAAAACAAATGTCTTAAAACTTCCTCCTCACACTATATTTCCTTTGAATTCTGGCCAGACTTTTTCTTCATACCCATCCCTTTCCACATTTTATCTCTCTCTGTCTCTATCTCTCTCATTTGCAATCCATCTCTCGTCTCTCACAGTTCGTCTGTCTTGTCTTCTTTGCCTCATCTCTCTCTCTCTCTCTCTCTCTCTCTCCCTCTCTCACTTTCTCCTCTTTTACTCTGTTTCATCACCCTTGTGACTTCTCTCTCTTCCATCTCCCTTCAAACTTCTCTCTTGCTCTCTCTCTTTCTCTTTGATGTTCCAATAGTCTTTATCTGTTATCACGTAGGTATTTACAGTATGAATCAATAGCATCTAAGCATTCACTGTGGCACTTTGTTTTCTCAGCCTCCAGAACACCATACACATCATGTGTCGATCTAATGACATAACTGAGAATGTCCGGATCGATTGGCTGGAGTCCATCTGACTTAACCGTCTCATCAGAGCTACTGCTGCTATTAATTAACGTATCATCGCCCACCATCTTCCTCAGGACACTTTTGGCAAAATCCCCTCTTGATCTGGCCCTAGTATGGATGTCAATGATGTCTTCATCAGATAAACTCTCCCAGTGTATTTCCTCCTCTATGTTTTCTATCTCACAGTCCTTATTAGTGTCATCATTCCCTGTTGCACTCTGCACCCGCTTTTTTTCAACGTGTCTGCTCTTAAACCTAACATCTTTTGGAACACTCTCGTTCATACTTGCATCCATTGTTCCTTTCCTTGACTTACTCCCACATTTTTTCCAAAACAGGTATCTACAGTGTGCATTAATGCACGTGGTGCATTCTTTAATGCACTTTTTCTTATCAGATTCTTCAATACCATACACATTAAACGTAGTCTCAAACGTGTAACTCATAATATCTGGGTCTATTCTTTTGACGTTTGGTCTTCCAGAGCCTGAATGTGATAACCCAGAGCAGTTTCTATTGACCAGTATCTCATCACCAACAATCTTCCTCACGATACTTTTGGCAAAATCTGCTCTTGATCTGGCCGTAGTATGGATGTCAAGTAGGTATTCATCTGATAAACTCTCCCAGTGTATCTCCTCTTCTACGTTTTCTATCTCACTGTCTTTATCAGTGTCATTCCCTGATGCACTCTGTACCCGCTCTTTCTCAACGTCATGTCTGCTCTCGAATCTTCCATCTTTGGGAACACTCTCCTTCATACTTGCATCCGTTGTTCCTTTCCTTGACCTATTTGTAGAGTTTTTCGCAAACAGGTATCTACAGTGTGAATCAATGCATGTGGTGCATTCTTTAATGCACTTTTTCTTATCACATTCTTTAATACCATACGCATTAAACGTAGACTCACAGATGTAACTCAAAATATCTGGGTCTATTCTTTTGACGTTTGGTCTTCCAGAGTTTGAATGTGCTAACCCAGAGCAGTTACTATTGACCAGTATCTCATCACTAACTATCTTTCGCAAGAAAGCTATAACAAAATTAGTCATTGTTTTCGCACATGACCTAATGCCAATGACTTCTTTGTCAGATAAACGCTGCCATGGTGACCCCTTCACTACGCTTCCTCCTGCAACATCTCGTTTACCTCCTCCTACACTCTCAAAAGCACCCTCTTTCCTTCTTCCCACGTCATTCTTTCTAAAACCCATATCTCCATCTTTTTGTCCAGGACCATTTCTTAGAATCTCTGTTCCCTGAGCCTTTCTTTCACTCATTCCTTCCCTGTTTGACGACTTCTTGGTTTGAGAGTTGGATAGGTATCTACAATGTGAATCAATTGATTGGACACATTCCCGCCGGCATTTTTCCTTTTCATGTTTTTCAACACCATACACATCGTATGTTGTCTCTAGGGCATACTGTAGTATGTCAGGGTCTATCGCTTGCACATTTAGTCTACCTCCTTTCCCCGAGCAGTTGCTGTTCTTCAGAATGTCCCTGTTGATGAACTTTGTCACAACACACTGAGCAAAATATGCCCTCCTTATGCCTCTGCTGTGTAACCCAATGATTTCGCTTTCAGACAATTTTTCCCCTGGAAATTTTCTCTCTGGCCCTACCACCTTCCCATCTATTTTGTTCCTATCTGTAAATCCTAAGACACTGTCATCCTTTTCTTTGTTGCCTTCATTTTGTCTCGAATCCAGTCCTTGATGTCTCGCATCATTCTCATTTCTCACCATCTCTGTTCTCTCTTCATCTGTCCCCTCACTTGATTCTTTCTCATTTCGTCCTATCCTAGACTGCTTCTGTGAGAACTTCCGAAACAGTTCTCCACAGAATGCATCGATATTGTCTACACATTCACGATGGCACTCTTTCTGATCAGATTCATCAGTACCATAGACATCACATGTTGTCTCCAAGACATACTCCAGAATGTCTGGGTCAATTGCTTTGACTATGGGTCTTCGGGAGCCCAGCTGAGATTTTCTGTAGCAGGTGCTTTTTACCAGAATGTCATCATCAACTAGCTTCCTCAGTACACTCCTTGCAAAATCACCCTTCGAAATAGCCCTTTCATACAGGTGACAGATCACTCCCATCGACAATTTCTCCCACGCCATCCTCTTTTTTGAACAAGCTTTCTCTACATTTGTCGTCACCCTCTCTGAAGATGTTGCCTTTCCTGAAATCTTCTCTTGGCCCAAATCTTCCATGTCTCGTTCTGACACACTGATTCTGGCGACACTTCTGCTATCCTCCTCTCCCATCTTATCTAATCGTACAGAATCTTCATCTATGCTTCTTGCACCTCTCTCTTCTATCCCAAAACCATTATCTCCACTGTCACTGGCACTGTCGTCACCAAGAATGTCCACAAACCCTTCAGCTTCATCATCATCGCTTTCCTCCAAGTATTCATTACCTGTATAATTCTCATCCTCTCCCACATTGACATGTGTTCTATAATCAGTCTCAAGCATTACTCTTCTTACATCCATCTTTCCTCCATCTCTTTCCTTCGGCTGTTCTTCCCGAGCATTGTCCTCTCTTACTCTCTCCCTATCTCTATTCTTCTGTTGTTCTTCCCGAGCATTGTCCTCTCTCACTCTCTCCCCGTCTCTATTCTCCTGCTGTTCTTCCCTAGCATTGTCCTCTCTTACTCTCTTCCCATCTCTATTCTTCTTCTGTTTGTACCGAGCATTGTCCTTTCTCACTCTCTCCCCATCTCTTTCCTTCGGCTGTTCTTCCCGAGCATTGTCCTCTCTTACTCTCTCTCTATCTCTATTCTTCCACTGTTCTTCCCGAGCATTGTCCTCTCTTACTCTCTCTCTATCTCTATTCTTCTGTTTGTAACGAGCAGTGTCCTCTCTCACTCTCTCCCCATCTCTATTCTTCCACTGTTCTTCCCGAGCATTGCCCTCTCTTACTCTCTCCCTATCTCTATTTTTCTTCCCTGTGAGTTCTTGCAGCATTGATTTAATGTTTCTGATTTCAACCTTCACAACCTTCATATCTACCATCATGCAAGCAAATGCTTTCAGACTCTCTGCAATTTCCTGGAAGTAATCTATCTGTGATTGAGTATCCATATCAATCTCTTTTATCTTCTTCCTCCTATTGGTTTTTTCTTCTTCTTTCTTTGCCTCTCTCCTTCTCTCCTCCTCTATCTCTCTCGTTGCATTCTCCTTTTCATCAAGCAGATCCGATTCATTCCCTTCCTCTGGTTCCTCTATCTGTCTATCTCGTTCTGTTCCATTTCTGCTAAGCCTCTCCAAGTGACTGATCTCTGTTGCGGAATTCTGTGAACACAGAAATGAAACAAACAAAACAAAACAAATCATGAAATTGAGTGTGATGAAACAACATTCACTTATCCACATGTGAAAATCATTACCTGCAAAAATTCACGTCTTTACCATCCTAAAAAAATTCAGTTATATACTGTAGTAAATACAATTATTAAAAAAGTGTTTAAATTCATTCCACATCTTTTTTCTCTTCCCAAAACAAGGCTTTTTTTTTTAAAGGAGCTATTTTTCGCCATTATCACCTAAATCGACATCTGCATTTCGGACTTCAAAGTTTATACGACAGCAATACAAAAAAATAGACTTGAAGGGAAAAGGGAACCTAGCTAAAATCATCAATTGTGATAAAGGTTTGTATGGATGAGCAGTCATAAACAGGGATGCCAACCTTTCAGAGCACAAATCAGTAACCATAAGGCTCAAAATCAGTAATTTGGGGAATAAATCAGTTATTTCCTATGCGACGCCATGAATCTTAAAAGAATGGCAAGCGGACGCATGCGCGCATGATTATCTGAAATTTGTTGTGATTTTACTCCCACAAAGTTGCTAAATATTGATTTTCAGTTCATCACAACACATAAGTTTTCAATGAAAAATTGGCTTCTATTAAGAGAATACTTGATAATTTTCCATCTTTCTCATGCAGCGAGTGCTGGATGGCCACCATACTGTACAGCACTTGCTACGATAGATCCATATGCGCAAACAAAAAAAAAAAAAAAAAAAAAAAAAAAAAAAACGTAATTTTTAGACAACATTCCGTACTGCCGTAATGGTCGTTAATTTCCGTACCAATTACGGGAAATCCGTACTAGTTGGCATCTCTGCATAAATGACTCCTTTGTATAGCATTCATATCACCACACATAGTGGATAATAGAAACAAGTAGGCAATAAATCTTCATACAGCAATAAATAATCTTAAATTGCTTGCTGAAAGAGGTGTTGCTTACTTTGACAAGAGCGAGTGGAAATATTCATTCTCTAATCCATATAAGAAGAACCAATCCACATACACAGAACCACCATGACTTGGGTCAAAACTCAAGAATGACAAGACCAAATGATGAGCTCTTTTCCCTCAATAGAGGGACTTTATTCACTCCTCTTAAACTGGGTAACATCATTCTTAGTCTAAATGAACGTTAACAAGATGTCATAGAGTCCCGAAGTGTGATGTCATACTGACCAAGTTGTCAAGGTTGCTCGTTCTGAACATTTTTGTGCTAAACAATGGTGTAGTGATCACACTAACGCCAAACACTGAATTTACCATTTCAGCACATTGCTTGAATGATTTTGTGGTGAACCTCATGTGCAGGCTCGGTTGTTTAGAACCAGTAACCTGGCCGATGAGCGAGTATGACACTAGCACTTCAATACTCTATAGTGCAAAGTTTATATGACACAATAGAAAGATAAAAAAATCAAGGGCCAGACTGAGACTAATATTTAGAAAGTACCTACTCTAAAAATAAAAACCTAATTTATTATACTGATTGCCTTCCACATAACGAGTATTGCAGTTTTTTTGTGTCATGTTCAATGGCCCCTTTAACCACAAATCAATGTGCCATCAAGCCTGAACCTCCCCTGATCTCCCAGAAGGCATTATACCCCTGAACACATATGTATGCTGTTGTCAGGCAGTGTACAAATACTTTTACGTTTTCAATTAAATTAAATCAATGTTATATTTTATAAACAATTATTTAGAATGGATTCTGCCTTTACCCGTCTTTTTAGCTCAAAGTCTTTCCAATGGCGAATGTACTAGAGCGATATGATGAACAGCCTGAAAGAAAATATGAAACGATTAGACCAATTCCACCAAAGTATCATTCATAATCCTTACAAAAATAATGAACATTACCTATTAGAAGATGGAAAAAACAAACCAGGAGTTGCTATCTTATATATGCCATACATTAAGTTCCCCTTTGCAATTTGTGAAATTATGCCTAAAGAGTAAAAAAAAAGTGATGAAATATATTGTTAGAATTTCCAAGTACATGTACAAAGATCTGTTTGTAAAGTTTTTAAAGAAGACATTTTTGGCACTTGCAAGTTGTGACACTGAATGTTTTACTGTTTATTTCACAGTAAAGTTATAGTAGTCTACTGCAGACAACTTTATGTCAAATTAATCTTTAATATTAAAACACTGAATTATGCTACTATTTCATATAGTAATTCAGGTATATATAATATGAACAGCTACTCAAGTCAGGAAAAAATACAGTCAATGCATGTATGTACACCAACCTGTCAGCTTAGATCCCACTAGTATCAGACAAGTGCTAAATACGGGTGTCTGCCTTTGCTTGATGTAAAAACTTGCAAATATACCTTAAATAAGACAAAGCACTCACCTGTATGTTTTATCATTGGTAGCGATATCTCCTTGTGAACTTTATAATCACATCTGTGGCATTGCTGCGATGTCTGTATTGTGGGCAAGTATTCTTTATGCTATACGTTTAGTATTTGTATAACTTACCCGGTAATCAAAATCATTGTTTTAATGTAATTTTCACTATATGGGTAAAAATACAAAGTTGCCATACATGTAGTTGACAAATGAAGATAAAGTAGGACAAAGTAAGATGACTAGCCAGGGGTGATGGGGCAGTTGCCCTCCCCCCCCCCCCCCCCACCCCCCAAGACAAAAAAAAAAGAAGAAAAAGTGAGAGAATAGACAAGAAAAATCTCAAATCAGTGCTAAGCGCCACTTATCTTTTTCTTCATATTTGATTAACGTTAATCTCCGTGTACAAGACACACCTTTTTCCCGCCGAAAATAAAATTGAAAGTCGGGGGTGTGTCTTATACACAGGTACAAAAACAAATATATAATTAAGTGTCGATTGATGCCCCTCCACCTGCACTGTGCCTGGCAATGTCTCCCAGCTCAGTCATACAAGGTGTGTTGACTCACCACTCGCACCCTTACAGTAAAGATACTGTACATGTAGGAAGTTATTTAAAGTGGCCAGTAAAACTGTACTACATTATATAATCTGTAATCCAGGTTACAAAGTTGCAACATTAATGTACTGTCACTATTTGTCTCCTGGGTTGTAGTGATGGCACAGCATCGAACTGTAGGATCGAACTAAAACAACACTACCTGTATGGCCGGATTTCTGTTTGGACCTAGAGGAAAATTTGTCTGTCATCTTTAGTTTTAAAAATGAGCGTTGATTTATGCCCCCTCTACCTGCACTGTGCCTGGCAATGTCTCAGAGCTCAGTCATACAAGGTGTGTTGACTCACCACTCGCACCCATAAAGTCAGAGTAAGATACTGTAGGAAGTTATTTGAAGTGGCACAGTAAAACTTACTTGATTATATAATCTGTAATCCAGGTAAATAAGTTGCAACAGTAATGTACTATCACTATTTGTCACCTGGGTTATAGTGATGGCACAGCATCGAACTGTAGGATCGAACTACAACAACACTACCTGTATGGCCAGATATCTGTTTGGAAAATTTGCCTGTCATCTTTAGTTTTAAAAATGACATTGTTACTATTATTTAGCACCTTCAACTGCAACTCGCAGTAAAATAAAGGTCCTTCCCCGCATGCATTTTTGAACACGGATCTGGTTTACTGCCATACATGTCATGTGGTGTTCAAGATATACCTCAGAATGTCTGGATCAATTGGTGGGGCATGGGATTTTTAAATATTTTTGTTTGCCCCGAAAATAGGGGTGCGTCTGATACACAGAGATTTACGGTAAACATTAGACTGCTTCCTCTCAATGAATTGCCTCCCTAAGAAGCACTGCCCCTGCCCCCCCCCCCCTCTCTCTCTTTCTCTATATCCCTCTCTTCCTTCCACTCTCTCCCTCATTCCCACCTTCGCTCTCCTTCCAAATATCCCTAAACGCTCTCTATAATCTCCCCCCCCCCCCCCCACAGCAAAGCATTGTTATGTGTTCAAAATTCCCATTCCCATTAATAAAATGTGGTAATTCATTAAAACACATTGGCAACCATCGTTGAATATCTTAAATTTGTATGCAAATACAAAAGAGGAAAACTAATTTACGCTGAATTTTGGGGGTTCCATGCCGGTATACTACATGTATAATACCCGGTTCCTACATTACCCCTGTATAGAAACATTTACAAACTGTTAAATGTTCCTTTAAATGACAGAAATAACCAACAAGCTGTAAGTTTAAGAAATGCACTTTTTCATTTTATTGAATACCCAATATAGTTACAACAAACAGCAGTAGAATACTTTCCCTACTCGCAATGACACAAACATGTTTGTAACTTTGTACTTCTGCGAATAGTTTTATTATACAATGATTCAACAAAAATATACATTGGAACTAACTGCTCTCTAGCTCTGGAAATATGAAGTATGAATGTGACATATTACAATTGTATATTTATAACTGCCCAACACAATTTCAATTTTTCTTTTAAAAATCCTTCAGAAATAAGCTTTACCAAAATGGGGAATATTACAGTGGACTCTACTCAATTACACTGTTGACTATGAAGTTGCAATAATTCTTCATACCTCTTTTCATGAATTGATTGTGACAATATGGTTTATTCTTGATAGGTAAGTACATGTAGTTCATATCTTCTCAGAACTTTATCGATTAACCTCTATGACTCTTTAGATTAATCAATAAAGTTCTGAGGCAATATAAACTTCATCTATCAAGAATAAACCACATTGTAGCAATCACTTCATGAAAAGAGTACATGAAAAAAGTTGATGAAAGAATATTCCAACTTTATGGGCAACCCTGTGGATACTTGATATAGGGCACATTTCCACGAAATAACTCAAGCTTCTGTTATTTGAGCTTACAAGTTTGAACAAGTAAATTTTTGTGATACTACTGGAACTGCGAAGAGCAATACTCCTTAGAATATCAAGTAAAAAATATATTTTTTGCTACAATTATCCTTGTGTTACATTTTATTATCAACAAAATAATAACACACTAAAAGAACAGAAAATTCATCATACAAATATAAGTAATTACAAATTGGAAGTATGTATAGAATATTGAAATCAATAACAAATATGATAAGCAAATTACGTGCTGACATTTTTTGTAATAGAACATAATGTAACAAACTCTTATATCTTGTGTAGTACTTGCAAATATATCCGCAAATTTCACATGGCAGTATTAATTTTAAAAACTAAAACAATATAGTATCAACATTTAAAAAAAATCTACACTACCACACAAAGACTTATTTGCCTGCAGACTATGCTTTTTCCCATGTGTCAGTGTACGGCAAGAAATTCAATAAATATTAACAACATATTACATGTGCAGGTCTATACAGTGTGAGTAAAAAAAAACTTTACACCTAGAAAAATGCTAATAATTTTAAGAATCATTTATGAAAAGTAAATTATTATACACCATATGAAAGAGTGTTTCATCCCAAATCGTTTGGTACCATTTTGGATGGTATGTGTTCACGCTTGGATAAATAGGAGGCATTGTTTGCGAGAGTGCAAAAATCGACTTGCGCCAAATAATGCTTATGTGATGTTTGAATAAAACAATTAGGATTTCGGTATTAATTCGGTCTTTGCAGATCCAAATAACATCCCCACCAAAATTAATCATGTCACACATATCAAAACACACACAGAGTCACACTCAATAAGTCACACAAACACACGCACACACTCGCACATACACACACACACACACACACTCGCATAGCAAATTTAGATGTGACAGTTTGGATCGGCCTTCTTGGAAATGGAAGTCTTCTTGGACCCTTCTTCTTTGAACAGACAGTGAATGGGGAGCGCTATCTAAGAATGATAGATGATCAGGTTGTCCCGGCTCTGGATCAGATGGCACGATTTAGGCGTCAGAGAAACGGTCCTTTCAGGCACCTTTGGTGGGCACAAGATGGTGCCCCTGCTCACAGGACAAGGATTGTGATGACCAGGTTGAGAGAACTCTTCGGGAACAGGATCATCGCTCTGAACGAACCAGTGGAGTGGCCACGTCGATCCCCGGACCTAAAAACGCTTGATTTTTTCGTCTGGGGTTACCTCAAGTCTCGGGTGTACCAGTGCCCACCTGCGAACCTCAACAACCTACGAGAGAGGATCAGGATTGAGAGCGAAGCACTTGGGAGAGACAGGCGCATGCTTCGTCGAGTGTTTCAGGAGATGCTCCATCGCGCTAGAAAGTGCATCGAAAGGGACGGAGGTCATATCGAGGAGTAGATGAACGGACAGTTACTTGCTGGTCACAAATGAAGCTTCAAAGGATCCATGATGATAAGCATTTGAATTAACATTATCATCATAATTATGATGATCGTTAACAATTTGAAGATCAAGTAAATAATAAAGTATTTTACTCCAAATGAACACCATTATCATATGTTTGTGTGTGTGCGAGTGTGTGGGTGGGTGTATTAGTGTGTGTGTTTCATATGTGCATGTGCGTGTGTGTGTGTGTGTGTGACTTTGCTACTGAAAAAAGCATCTGCAATGCATCTCATTTCATACATTCAATTCATTCTCTCACTTTAATACTTTGGCGCAATTCGATTTTTGCACTCTCGCAAACAATACCTCCTGTTCATCCAAGCGTGAACACATACCATCCAAAAATGGTACCAAATGATTCAGGATAAAACACTCTTTCATATGATGTATAATACTTCACTGTTCACAAATTATTTTTTAAATTATTAGTAATTTCCTAGGTGTAAAGTTTTTTTTGACTCACACTGTATAGCTACAAAGGAATATTAACCAGAGAAATATTATATGCTTTGCAATCTGATCCACATTCGCACTCTGCTTTGTTAAGTATACATGTAGCAGTTTAGAATTTTCTAAAAGGTTTTAATGAATTGGCTCCTGAAGCTGCATCAATATATTATATTGATATTCGGTTTTCCTCTGATAAACTATCAGACAAATGAAATTGTAAATTAAATAATAAATGAGAATGAAAATTGCAAAATGCAAACAAATAACTGAATTGTAAAAATTCCATGCTGCATTGCCAATTTGGACACTTCCATGCTAAGTTTCAATTCACTTGTTTTCTCTGCTCATGAATTATGTGTGATTCCTTCTTGATCAAAAGATAATGGAATGTAGCCATTAAAAAAAAAATTAACTGCTATGGGTTAAAGCACGATTTCTCATACTTTTGTTACTGTGTACATTATGTAAATATGTCCAGTCTTGACAAAAGACTGAAATGTTTGAAGAAAAATAAATGATGCCCCTCAAAATTTGATGGAAAATTACACAGGCTAATTAAACAGAATTAACAATGCCAATGTTCGATACAAGAATCCTCCATGTACAACTGTAATTTTTACCATAAAGTATTAAGCTAGAGGAGTATTAAAATGCAAAGAAATAATGTAACATTTTCACACCAAGATATGTATAATCTTGCTTTCTACAACATTTTGTTATCATTTTTTTTCTTTCTGGCATTTTTGACAGTTAAAACGTGCCTTTTTATCATACAAGAAGATAAAAAAATTAAACTGAAAAATGTTATAATCTGAAAATGTGATAATTGTCTACAGAATCAGATAGACAGAGTACAGGTTCATGTACCGGTACTTTTAAAACAAGACAAAGAATAAGAAAGATTGGTTCCCTCCTGTTAAAAAAATCGCTCCCTTGTGACATAGCAAAAATCCTCTTTTCTGATTTAGCACATGAGCGGATGTAAAAATGTCTTCACGGTAGTTATTACTAAATGTAAGTACCGGTGCTGAAATTTGTTATTCCTTCCCTATAGACTCTCGTCTTTATTGATTGAGCCAATCGTCTAAATTTTCTCTCCATCATCGTTCTCCCTTCCCTTCACTTTCATCATCACCATTTCCATTGCATTCATCTAAACTCAGACATTTTCAAAATCAAAATCAGAATCAGAACCTTCTTCTTCATCTTCTTCCTCCTCCTCTTCTTCATCTTCCATGGATGTCCTCCACCCACCCATCATCAGCATCACTATCATTCATTACAGACTCCTTTTTATTCTGTATTTTTCCAGCCACAGCTCGCGCATCTCCTACTTTCTCTAGCTTCTTTCTTGTTAGACGATGCAGTTCCCGGCAATATGAATCAATGTAAGTGGTGCATTGGCGTTTGCATATATTCCTCTCCGCTTCAGCCACATGATATGTACGATATGTTGTGTCCAGAACATATCTAAGAATGTTAGGGTCGATTACTTGGACGTTGGATCTCATTGCTCCGCTCTTCCCAGCGCAGCTGCTATTCATCAGAACGTCATTGCTTATGAACTTGCTCAAGAGCCGCCTAGCGAAACAGGTCCGGTTACTAGATTTATCATGCAAGATCCAGATCTCCTTTTGAGACAATGGATTTTCAGGACCTACGATTCCCCTACTCCTTTTCTTTTCAACAGTACTCTCATTCTCATCCGTTTCCCCCTGTTTTCTTTCAAGATTAGGGTCTGCCATGTTGGACAGTAATCTGCAGTACGCATCAACATGCCTCACACATTCTCGGAAACAATTTTCCTTGTCAGATTCTTCAACACCATACATGTCATACGTGGTGTTCAAAATATACCTCAAAATGTCTGGATCAATTGGTTGGGCATGGGATCTCTTACCCAATGCTGTCGAGCTCCAACTCCAGGTACTTTTTTTCAAAATGCCATCATCCAGCATATTTGTAAGAACAAATTCGGCAAAGTGCCCCCTTGTTTTGGCCTTAGCCCGTATTTTGATGATAGAGTCTTCAGATAAAGGCTCCCAGTATTGACTCTTTGTACCATGAACTCCTACTTCATCTCCTGTCTTATCTTCATTAATAAAACCACTTTCTTCCCCAGCATCTTTCCTTACACTGCACTTCGAAATACCAGGACCTACTGCCCTACTACTTTGAGCTTCTCTGCCCTCACCCATCCCATCCTTGTCTCTGTCCACACTAACATCATGATTCAAGTCGAACCGTCTGCTCACGTCAATGATGTCATCCTGTGATAAATTATCCAATGGTTTTCCTTTGATTGCATTCACTACCTCCTCGTCTCTTCTGCCCTCACTTCCCTTACTCCAAGATTCAACCTCCATCCTCGCATCATTTTCATCTTTATCTTCCCTTGGGCTGTACCCAATACACTTATTTTCAGAACCACTGTCAGTCTCCATTAGTTTCTCTTCCTCTACTTTTACTACTACATAATCTCTTTGGTCATTATTTTCACCCCTTGGAGGATCATTTGCCATCCTACCTTCACTTTCATTTGGACTATACCCAACACACTTATCTCCAGAATCATCATCACTCTCTAACATCCTTTCTCCCCCTACGTTCCCTACTTCTACTCTTTCTTCATCACTTCCATCACTCATTGGATCGTGTTCCATCATGTCATTAGCTTCACCAGGACTGTACAAACCATGCTCATCATCATTGTCTGTCTCCACTTTAACACTATATAGCGAGTCCCCGCTTCTCTCCGGTGTACATCTATCATGACGGGTTTGATGGATATCCTTTCCTTCATTTATACCTTCTCCATCCGCTCCATTTCCAGACTTCCCCTTCATGGATTTTCTAAATAGGTCTCTGCAATATGCATTGATGCTAATGAAACATTCCTGGATGCACTTTTCCTTCTCAAGTTCATTAATGGCAAACACATTAATTGTCTTCTCTAGTGCGTAATTCAGGGTGCCTTGATCGATCCGTTGGACTGGGGGTCTACTGCATATGTAGTCCTCCCAAGATCTCACTCCAGAACAGCTACTATTTATCAGAATGTCATCACTCACAAGCTTCGTCATGAGACATTTGGCAAAGTATTCACTTGTTCTTGCTCGTGTGGCTATGCTGCTGATCTCATAATCGGACAACCTTTCCCAGGGTAATCTAGCCCCTGCACCCTTCTCCACCCTTTTTCTTCGCTGTTCGAACTGATTCCTGCAATGTGCATTTATAAACCTGATGCATTCCTCATCGCATCCCTTCTTATTAGATTCATCAATACCAAAGGTATCATATGTCAGCTCTAAAACATCATGAAGAATGATAGGGTTAATCGGAAGGACAGCTCTTCTTCCAGTATCTTGAGGATATCTCGCAAAGCAACTGCTAACTGCTAGCACATCATTGCCAACTAGCTTTGTCAAGATAGTTCTTGCAAATGTTCCCCATGACCAACCCGCAGCGTCACTCCACTCATCAGCAATTTCTTTTTCCGACAGCTTTTCCCATTGTAGTTTCTCCTCTGTCCCTCCTCCCTTCCGAACATCACTCTCTACCCTTGTCCCATCTTCATCCTTTTTGAAGCTGGTGTCTCCATCTCTAAAGTTCTTGCCTTTCTTCGGTGACTCATTTCTATCTGCTTCATTTTTGGATTGCCTCGTCCTCACCTTGGCATGCAGGCGTCTACAGTAGGCATCCATGCATTCAACACACTCACGGTGACAATCCTTCTTCATCAATACATCCACATCAAATATACCATACGTCGTCTCCAAAACATACTTCACAATGTCTGGGTCAATCGGTGTGATCTTCTTTCTTGAGCAATCACAACGATATCTGCCATAGCAGTTGCTGTGCACCAAAATATCATCGCTGACAAGCTTCTTCAAGATATTTCTCGCAAACTTGGCAGTTGATTTTAAGAAAATCCGTCTGCGAATGATGGTAATCTCTGCTTCAGACAACCTACTATTTACACTTCTTCCTTTACCATTAGCCACCTTTCCAACTCCTGAATCATTATTCCTTGGTGATCTAGTTCTTTCTGATTCTAATCCCACATTCTCCTCTGTCCTATCTGTCATGCTTTTAGACTCCTTTGCCATTTGCCTCGAAAGCACGCCCCTACAATAAGAATCTTCCCTATCTGTCCCCATCTGCCCTCCATCCCTTACACTATCATCATCTTTCGCTTTCTCTCTTCTCCTCTCCATCACCATCTTCTTCTTCTTCCCTGTCAGTTCTTGCAACATACCTTTCATGGTTTTCATTTCCAGTCTCATTAGCTTCACATGTACCATTATACTTGAAAATGCCTTAAGGCTCTCTACCATTATACTTGAAAATGCCTTAAGGCTCTCCGCAATTTCCTGGAAGAATTCATTAGATGGTGAGGTATCCTTCTCGATCACTAATGTCTTCTCCAGCTTCTCAGCTCGTTCTCTTTCTTTCTCCAACTCCATCTGCATCTCCTCCAGTTTCTCTTGGTAAGCTCTGTCCACATCCTCATGGTAACCGTCTTCCAGTTTCTCCTCGCTTTCATCCTCCAATGCACTTTCTGATGATCCTTCACTTGCTATCGAATCCATCATCGTTGATGTGCTGGCTTTCAATTCCTACAATATGAAAAAGTAAAGAAAGAGAAAATAAAGAATAGGCAACATTTGATCTATAAGATATTTTTATTACAAAATTTGAGATGGTATATACACTTTAACTATCAAGAGAGAAGAGTGTCTCTTTGTCACTTTAGTCTCTTTCGTCCTCATTTTTAAAGAAAAGAGAAGAGCCTATCAGAAGTATACTTCTTTGTCACAATAATCTCACAAAATTCTAAGAGAGAGAGCAGTTATCAATTTCCTTGAATACAAAGTTTTGCATTAGTGATCATCACTGATAAATATATGAATAAGACAGTTTCAGAAATGTTTGGCGACTACAAGTACAAGCATAATTTAGGAAGATCCATACAATTCCATTCGTAACATGCAAGACTTTCTAGCTGCAACTATGCATCTCTCAAGATCTAAATCAAACATTCACAAACAGTGAACGGCACAGCTTTTGCTCAGCCAATGATAAAAAAGAATAACAACATAAAGCAACAATACTCCTTTCCCTCATTCTGAAGTACTTTATTCAGTCTAAGTCAGATCAAATGACATTGCTCTCTACAAATTCTGTTTATGAATAGTTTTGAGGATGAAATATTGCAGAAGATCAAAAAGACATGAAACGAAAGACAGGGTCAAATATCTTCCTCTCAGAAAAAAAAATGTAAATGGTTTTGAACTCATTTAAGTTTTTCAAATTAACAGTCAATATAAATTAGAAGTGCGATGTATTACACAATGACAGAAGTAATCATTATGGTGTAAATTTTCATTCACACAGTTTTAGATAAATTGATAATTGATGTCCATCCTACAAACAGCATTAAACTGGTAATGAATCAATTCCACATTCTCTTGAAAAGATTTAGTCTTTACCAGGTGGTAATTATGTGAATCTCAAGTTGAAAGTGTCTGCTGTGCAAGCTGCCTTCCCAGTTGAAGGCAAAGCCTTTCAATGATGTATGGACAGTTGAGTCGGATGTTTAAATATGTACAAGGAACCTGAAAAGAAAAGATGAAAGATGAATAAGCACTTCTGTCAATATTTTACTTTTAAAAAAAATACAAAAATATATGTACCTGACTACCTGTACAGGGTAAGTGTATCAGTTGATTAAAATAAGAGCTACAATTCAGTAGAGAAAATATTTTTGGATTTTTAGTTTGGTAGAAGAAAAAAAGTGATACCGAGCAGGCAAGGCACAAATCAGCATCTTGTTCATTTAAAATAGAGCTATTTGGCACTTTCATGTGTTTGCATGCTTGATATTGTCTGGTAACAGCCAATCACAGATTTTGTGAATTTGAAGACAACAAATCACAAATTAGTCCATCTTTCAAGAAAATAATTTTTAAAGGGGGGGGGGGGGGTGTTTCACAAAAATTGTAAGTTGAACTTATCTCCAAGTTGGACTCAATAATTATGGAAAGCAGTTAGCATCTATGAAGATATTTTGTAAAAGTGATTTTAAAGGCATAAAAGTGATTTTAAAGGCATAAAATGTTGAATTAAATCATTCATATTTTCTATTATCAAGGAGATTTCATGTTCTTGATGTGGAGTTTATGAAAAGTCTAAAATACTTGTGATTTTTTGCTGTTTAATATATTTTATTTTTAGGCTACAAATGGCTCTCCATAATTTTTAAGTCCAACTTAGAGTTAAGATCAAACCAATAAGAAGTATGTGAAAATTAAACATTAAGAAACCTGTTATAGGCAACACAGACTTTTGGTATGGGGTCTTGAATTTGGTTCAAATCGGAAGCATTTACGATCCTACAATATTCAGTAATCGTTGTCCCGGTTGAAATAGAGTCTAAAGTTATGAAATTGTAAATAATAAACTTTTTGTTGTATAGCTCCCTCTCAAGGTCAAGATATTAAACTATAAAACAATGTTTCTAGACTAAAATCGATCGATTAGCTATTCCTGTTTGGAAATTATGTATCACAACTACAAATTCTGAGATTTTCATGGTGACAGCCACCATTGTACAGCCGTAGGCGCTATTTGAAATTTATCCAGATTTACCGGGAGCACCAGTAAATTTTCATTTTCAATTTTTCTTGAAAGCAGAAGTGTTTTAGGGACCAAATTTTCTAGTGCTTATAATACATCCACAGGGTCAGCCAAATTGTAAAGAATCACTTTCCACCCAATTTTTAAAATTTCCGAAAACTTTGTATTGCCTTTAAAAGCTACATTAAAAATACAGTCATAACTGTCTTGGTGGCTACCTCTCTATAAAGGCCACCTGTCTAAAGTGGCCATGTAATTGGTTTCACTTAAGAGAGAAGTGTGTCTCAGAACTATTGTGTCGAAAGGTCACCCGTCTACAGTGGGACACTTTCTGTTTAACCAAGATTGCTCAATGAAAACAAGACAAGTGGTTTCTATTCACAGGTTCCTTTAGTAAATGCTTAAGAAACCATTTTCAAAGTAAATGAAAAATTTGATCTTTATAGACAGGTGGTGTTTCTATACATGTGGTCACTACAGCAGGTTTTACTGTTGTTAAAAGACTGTATTAAACACTCACCTTAGTTGCCTTATCCTCAGAGATGATTTCGTTGTTGTAGGATAGGTGTTTACACGAAGCCCAGCTCTGCAGATGGAAAATCTGCAATTCTTCTAAAAGTTTTATCAGTCCACTGTACAATGTACATCTTCAAAATTAGTTCATGATTTGGGGCTTACCAACAAATGATTTCTAGCATTTCTCTTGTATTTAGTTCATACATGTATGACATTAGGAATAACTTCAATTATGTTTCACTTTCAAACATAAGTCAGTTCAAGTTCAAGTTCACAATGATTCTTTCGAAGCTGATCTTTGACTGCATTGCCCAAAATCGGCTTGGTTCCATTAATCCCCACTTGATCCCAACTTCACAAGCTCATTATTTCATGTTGACTTTTGTTAATTCTAATCATTATTAGCATATAAGGAGATGCATAAGACCAGCGCTTGATTGCGATGTGTGGACAGTATTCTTTAAGGAAAACAGTGCAACAGGACTATTCAATCCGCTCCATGGTACCATTCTTACTCTCTCTTTTTTCTATGATTGTGGCCTTTGAGGAAAAAAGAGCAAGAGTAACGGTCAAACTGTCATACATGTAGTTGACAAATGAAGATAAAAAAGAATAAAGATGTGTAGCCAAGGGTGATGGGGCAGTTGCCCCCCCCCCCCCCCCCCTCCCCAAAGAAAAAAAGAGGAAAAGAGGAAAAAGTGAGAGAATAGCAAGAAAAAGTCAACACTCTAAAATGAGTGGTAAGTGCCACTTATCAATTTCTTAAAATTTGTTTACACATTTTATAGTCAGCTTCCTCTCAATGCATTGCCTCCTGAAGAAGCACTATCACACCCCCCCCCCCCCCTTCTCTCTCTCTCTCTTGATCCCTCTCTCATTCCCACCTTATCTCTCCTTCAAAATATCCCTAAACCCGCTCTATCATCTCCTTCCCCCCTCCCCCTATAGCAAGGCATTAATACCGCAAATTTCTGTGTATAAGACGCACTTTTGTCCCGCCATCATTTTTTTTTTAAGTGTCGATTTATGCCCCCTCCACCTGCACTGTACCTGGCAATGTCTCCCAGCTCAGTCATACAAGGTGTGTTGACTCACCACTCGCACCAATACAGTCACAGTAAGATACTGTAGGAAGTTATTTGAAGTGGCACAATAAAACTATACTAGATTATATAATCTGTCATCCAGGTTACAAAGTTGCAACAGTAATGTACTGTCACTATTTGTCACCTGGGTTATAGTGATGGCTCAGCATCGAACTGTAGGATCAAACTAAAACAACACTACCTGTATGGCCGGATTTCTGTTTGTCCGTCATCTTCAGTTTAAAAAATGACATTGTTACCAGTACTATTATTTGTGACAAGTTCACAAGAACAAATTGGCGCCTTCAACTGCACCACGCAGTAAAATAAAGGTCCTTTCCCGCGTGCATTTTTTAACACGGATCTGGCTTGCTGCCTACATAGTCTGCAAATTTCTTTTCTTCTTTTTACCTTTTTTGCCCCCCAAAATAGGGGTGCGTCTTATACACAGAGATTTACGGTAAGTGTTCAAAATTCCCATATATCTTTTAAAAATATCAACACAGGTTCTTTCTGTCACTACTTTTATAAAATGTGGTAAATCATAACACATTGGCAAGGCATAGTTGAATATCTCTAATTTGTATGCAAATACAAAAGAGGACCAAGTAATTTGCAAGTTGTAAGTTTAAGAAATGCACTTTATCTTTTTATTGAATATCCATTATAGTTACAACAAACAGCAGTAGAAAACTTTCCCTACTCGCAATGACACAGACATGTTTGTACTTCTGCTAATACGTTTATTATACAGTGATTCAACAAATATACATTGGAACTTGCTGCTCTCTAGCTCTGAAAATATGAAGTAGGAATGTGATATAAATTTACAAATGTATTCCCAACACAATCTCACTTTTTCTTTTGAAGTTGCAATAATTCTTCATATCTGTTTTCACGAAGTGATTGTGACAATGTATGGTTCATTCTTCAAAAGGTACATACATGAACATGTAGTTCATATCTTCTCAGAACTTTATCGATTAATCTCTTTAGATTAATCAATAAAGTTCTGAGACGATATGAACTGCATCTATCAAGAATAAACCACATTTTAGCAATCACTTTATGAAAAGAGTTCATGAAAAGAGTTAATGAAAGAATGTTCCAACTTTATGGGCAAACCTGTGGGTACTTGATATAAGGCACATTTCCACAAAATAACTTGAGCTTCTGTTATCTCGAGCTTACAAGTTTGAACAAGTATATTGTTGTGATACTACTGGAACTGCGAGAAGCAATACTCCAGAAAGTATCTTGTAAAATTAACTTTCTTGCTACAATTGTCCTTGTTACAATTCATTATCAACAAAATAATGACACACTAAAAGAGCACAAAATTCATCATTCAAATATGAGTTATTACAAAATGGATGTAGAGAATATTGAATTTAATAACAAATGTGATAAAGCAAATTACATCCTGATATTTTTTCTAATAGAACATAATGAAACAAACTCTTATATCTTGAGTAGTACTTGCAAATATGTGCACCAATTTCACATGACAGTATTGATTTTAAAAACTAAAACAAAATAATATCAACATTTATAAAAATCTACACTACCACACAAAGACTTATTTGCCTGCAGACTATGCTCTTTCCCATGTGTCAGTGTACGGCAAGAAATTCAATAAATATTTACAACATACTGTATGACATGTACAGGTCTACATAGCTACGAAGGAACATTAACCAGAGAAATATTATGCTTTGCAATCTGATCCACATTCGTACTCTGCCTTGTTAAACAGAGCAGTTTAGAATTTTCTAAAAGGTTTTAATTGGCTCCTGAAGCTGCATTAAGGTTTTCCAATGACAAACTATCAGGCAAATAAAATTGTATATTAAATAAACTAATGAGAATGAAAATTGCAAAATGCAAAAAAATAAGTCAATTGTTTAATAAAATGCTGCATTGCCAATTTGAAAACTTCCATTTTTAATTCACCGGTCTTATTCATAAATGAAACAATGCACTGAATGAGAAATGAAGTCATGTTTTTCAGTGATTTAGTTCTCTCTGCTCATGAATTATGTGTAAATCCTTCCTGATCAAAAGATAATAGAATGTAGCCATGAAAAACATTTTAACTGCTATGGGTTAAAGCATGATTTCTCATACTTTTGTTACTGTGTACATTATGTAAATATGTCCAGTCTTGACAAAAGACTGAAATGATTGAAGAAAAAAATGATGCCCCTCAAAATTTGATGGAAAATTACACAGGCTCAATAAACAGAATTATCAATCCCAATTTTTGATACAAGAATCCTTCATGTATACAAGAACCCTGCATGTACAAGTACAAATGTAAGCTTTACCATAAAGTACAAAAAACAAAAACAATATTAAGCTAGAGTAATTGCAAAGAAATAATGTAACATTGTCACACAAATATAGCTGTATGTAGGAGCTTGCTTTCTATAACATTATGTTATCACTTTTTTCTTTCTGGCATTTTTTAGAGTTACAAAGTGCCTTTTTATCAGACAAGAAGATAAACAAATTAACCTTTAAAATGTTATAATCTAAAAATGCCATTTATTGTCCACGGAATCAGATAGGCAGTGTACAGGTTCATGTACATCAAAGCTGTACACTGTGAATACAAGAATCATTAAAGCACATATCTTTACCCCAGACACTGATGTAATGGAAGTTTCAGGACACACTTAAACAAGAAAAGAAATAACAAAAGATTGGTTCCCTCCTGTTAAAAAAATCGCTCCCTCATGACATAGCAAAAATACTTGTTTCCGATTTAGCACATGAGCGGATGTAAATAATGTCAACACAGTAGTTATTACTAACTACTGAAATTTTTATTCCTTCTCTATAGACTCTCGTCTTTATTGATCAAACCAATCATCTTAATCTTCTCTCCCTCATCGTACTCCCTTTCCTTTCACCATTTCCATTTTATTCATCTAAATTCATCAGACATTTTCAAAATCTAAATCAGAATCAGAATCAGAATCAGAATCTGAATCAGAATCTTCTTCTTCCTCCTCTTCTTCTTCCTCCTCCTCTTCTTCCTCCTCTTCCTTTTCTTCATCTTCACTAAGACTGTACTCCAACAACCCATCATCAGCATCACTATCATTCATTACAGACTCCTTCTTATTCTGTATTTTTCCATCCACAGCTCTCGCGTCTCCTACTTTTTCTAGCTTCTGTCTTGTTTGACGATACAGACCCCCACAATATCTATTAATGTAAATGGTGCATTCATTTTTGCATATCACCCTGGTTGCTTCAGGCACATGATATATACAATATGTTGTGTCCAGAACATATTTTAGTATGCTAGGATCGATTGCTTGGACGTTGGATCTCTTAGATGCTTGTAGGGTCTTCCCAGAGCAGTTGCTATTCATCAGAACGTCATTGCTTATGCACTTGCTCAAGAGCCGCCTAGCGAAACAGGCCCGGTTACTAGATTTATCATGCAAGATCCAGAGCTCCTTTGTAGACAATGGATTACCAGGACCTACTTTAGGCTCTTCCATATAGGACAGTAATCTGATGTACGAATCAACATGACTCGCACATTCTCGTTCACAAATTTCCTTGTCAGATTCTTCAACACTGTACATGTCATATGTGGTGTTCAAGATATACCTCAGAATGTCTGGATCAATTGGTTGGACATGGGTTCTCTTACCCAATGCTGCTCCCACACTCCAGATACTTTTTCCCAGAATGGCATTATCCAGGATATTTGTAAGGACAATTTTGGCAAAGTTCCCCCTTGATTTGGACTTAGCCCGTATTTTGATGATGATGTCTTCAGATAAAGGCACCCAGGACTGTCTCTTTGTACCATGAACTCCTACTTCATCTTCCGTCTTATCTTCATTAATCAAACCACTTCCTTCCTTCTTTCCTACCCTGGCATCTTTCCTTACACTGCACTTCGAAATGCAATAACCAACTGCCTTACTACTTTGAGCTTCTCTGTCCTCACCCATCCCATCCTTGCCTCTGTCCACACTAACATCACGGTTCAAGTCGAACCGTCTGCTCATGTCAATGTCATCCTGTGATATATTATCCAATGGTTTTCCTTTCATTGCATTCACCACCTCCTCATCTCTTCTGCCATCACTTTCCTTCATCTTCACTTCATTTTCACCTTTATCTTCCCTTGGGCTGTACCCAGAACCACTGTCAGTCTCCATCGGTTTCTCCTCCTTTACTTTAACTACTACATCATCTCTTTGGTCATTATTTTCACCCCTCGCAGTTTCATTTGCCATCCTACCTTCACTTTCATTTGGACTATACCCAACACACTTATCTCCAGAATCATCATCACTCTCTAATGTCCTTTCTCTCCCTACGTTCGCTACTTCATTGACTCCTTCTTCATCACTTCCATCACTCATTGGATTGTGTTCCATCAGGTCATTAGCTTCACCAGGACTGAAGTCACTGTACCAACCATGCTCATCATCGTAATCTTTATCACTCCATGACATTTCACTTCTCTCAGCTTCTTTGTCTGTAACAGTCCCTTCCTTGTCTGTCTCCACTTTACAACTATTTAGCAAGTCCCCGCTTCTCTCCGGTGTACATCTATCATGACGGGTTTCATGGATATCCTTCCCTTCATTTATACCTTCTCCATCCGCTCCATTTCCAGACTTCCCCTTCAGGGATTTTCTGAAGAGGTCTCTGCAATACGCATTGATGCTAATGATACATTCCTGGTTGCACTTTTGCTTCTCGAATTCATTGATGGCAAACACATCAAATGTCATCTCTAGTGCGTAATTAAGGGTACCTGGATCGATCCGTTGGACTGGGGGTCTACTGCATATGTAGTCCTCCCAAGATCTCTCTCCAGAACAGCTGCTATTAATGAGAATGTCATCACTCACAAGCTTTGTCATGAGGCATTTGGCAAAGTATTCACTTGTTCTTGCTCGTGTGGCTATGCTGCTGATCTCATAATCGGACAACTTTTCCCAGGGTAATCTAGCCCCTTCAACAACTCCCTGTCCATCCCCTACAACACTACCTTCTCGATCCCTTACTACAGTTACCTCGCCATTTTCTACACTTTCCTCCCCACCTGCAACATTCACTTCTCCATTCACTGCATCACTTCCAACACTGCTGCTCCCACCTTCAGTGTGTCTGGAATCAAAATCTCTTTCTGTCCGGTCTTCATCATTCCTCAGCAACTTAGGCCTTTCTGCTTGCTTCTCTGCACCCACAATTTCCCCTTCTCTTTGGTTTGTAGATGGGATGGACAGAGATCTTTCTCCACTGCTGTTCTTGTCTTCATCATGTGTAGCATCTGCTACTTCATCTGTTGGGTCTGCCACGGTATCCAGCAACTCGGGCTCTTCTGCTTCATTCCCCTTCTCTATCCTTTCTTCTTCTCTTTTTTTTTTATTTTGTAAGAACAGATTCATGCAATATAAATCTATACAGCTGATGCATTTCTCATAGCAAACCTTCTTATTAGATTCATCGATACCAAAGGCATCATATGTCAGCTCTAGAATCTTGTGAAGAAGGGCAGAGTTTATCGGAAGTCTATCTCTTCTTGCACCTTGAAAGCACCTGCTACGTGCTAGCACATCATTGTCAACTAGCTTTGTCAAGATGGTTCTTGCAAATGTTCCCCACGACCTTATTGCAGCGTCCCTCCACTCATCTGTAATTTCTTTTTCTGACAGCCTTTCCCATGATAGTTTCTCCTCTGCCCATCCTCCCTTCCGAACATCACTCTCTACCCTTGTTCCATCTTCATCCTGTTTGAAGCTGGTGTCTCCATCTCTCAGGTTCTTGCCTTTCTTCGGTGACTCATTTCTATCTGCTTCCTTACTGGCATCCATCCATTCCTCATCTCTTTCTTTTTTGGATCGACTTGTCCTCACCTTGGCACGCAGGCGCTTACAGTAGGCATCCATGCATTCGACGCACTCCCGGTCACAATCCTTCTTCATCGATCCATCCACATCAAATTTATCATACGTCGTCTCCAAAACATACTTCAGGATGCATGGGTCAATCGGTATGATCTTCCGTCTTGGGTTATCACTGCGATATCTGTTATAGCAGTTGCTGTGCACCAGAATATCATCACTAACAAGCTTATTCAAGAGATTTCTTGCGAACTTGGCAGTTGAATTCAAGAAAACCTGTCTGCGAATGATGGTAATCTCTGCTTCAGACAACCAACTCTTTACACTTCTTCCTTTACCATTAGCCACCTTTCCAACTCCTGAATCATTATTCCTTGGTGAACGAGTTCTTTCCGATTCTAACCCTGTTCCCTCATTCCCCTCTCTTCTACCTGTAGTGCTTTTAGACTCCTTTCTTATTTTCCTTGTAAGCACGCCCCTACAATAAGAATCAATGCATTCAATGCATTCACGATGGCATGCTTTTTTGTCAGATTCCTCAACGCCATACTGGTCATAGGTTTTTTCCAAGGTGTACTTCAGAATGCCTGGATGGATAGGTCTAACGTTGGGTCTCCTGGAACCGATCCGAACTCTGCCATAGCAGTTGCTGTTGATCAGTACATCATCACTAATAAGCTCCCTTATTACATAACTGGAAAAAGCACCCCTATTTGTAGAACAATCACGCAATTCAGAGATCATTTCTTCTGATAATGGCTTCCATTCCTGTTCTAACCCTGTTCCCACATACGGCTTCATCCTATCTGTCCTGCTTCTAGACTCCCTAGCCATGTGCCTTGTAAACAGGCCTCTACAATGAGAATTAATGCATTCAATGCATTCACCATGACATACTTTTTTGTCAGATTCCTCAACGCCATACTGGTCATAGGTTTTTTCCAGAACGTACTTCAGAATGTCTGGATTGATAGGTTCAACGTTGGGTCTCCTGGAATTGCTCCGAACTCTGCCATAGCAGTTGCTGTTTATCAGTACATCATCACTAATAAGCTCCCTTATTAAACACATGGAAAAAGCAGACCTTGATCTAGACCTTCCATGCAATTCAGAGATCATTTGTTCTGATAATGGCTCCCATTTTTTCTCTGTCACATCTTTCCTCAAACTCTCTTTACTCTTGACTATCCTCTTCTTCACCTCTCTGCCTGGATCCTGCTCTACACTTCTTCTTTCAAATTTTGATATAATGCCTCTACCTGGTCTTCTTACTTCAACATTCTGCACGTTATCCAGCTTTTGGTACTCTTCCATTTCCGCATATCCCTTGGCACCACCCTCCCGATTTTTATCCACAGAGCAATCCACGCTTTCTCTCTCATTCCTACCCTCAATGTCTCTATCCCCTAAGTCATTCTCATCTTTTACTTTCTCTCTCCTCCTCTCCATCACCATCTTCTTCTTCTTCTTCCCTGTCAGTTCTTGCAACATGCCTTTCATGGTTTTCATTTCTAGTCTCATTAGCTTTACATCTACCATTATACTCGAAAATGCCTTAAGGCTCTCCGCAATCTCCTGGAAGAATTCATTAGATGGTGAGGTATCCTTCTCGAGCACTAATGTCTTTTCCCGCTTCTCAGCTCGTTCTCTTTCTATCTCCAACTCAATCTGCATCTCCTTCAGTTCGTCTTGGTCGGCTCTGTCCGCATCTTCATGGTAACCGTCTTCCAGTTTCTCCCCCCTTTCATCCTCCAATTCACTTTCTGATGATCCCTCACTCGCAGTCGAATCCATCATCGTTGATGTGCTGGGTTCCAATTCCTACAATATGAAAAAGTAAAGAAATAGAAAATAAAGAATAGAATATTTTTATTACAAAATTTGAGATGGGATATACACTTTAACTATCCACAAAGCAGATTGTTTCTTTGTCACTTTAGACTCTCCTCCTCATTCTTAAAGAAAAAAGAAGAGCCTATCAGAAGTGTACTTCTTTGTCACAATAATCTCACAAAATTCTAAGAGAGAGCAGTTATCAATTTCCTTGTAACAGATGTTGCAGTGAGCTTTTAACAATTTTGAAAAGATATTACATACAAAGTTTTGCATTAGTGATCACTTATAATCAAATGATTAAGACAGATTCAGAAATGCTTGGTGACTACAAGTACAAGCATAATTTAGAAAGATCTATACAATTCCATTCATAACATGCAAGACTTTCTAGCTGCAACTATGCACCTCTCAAGATCTAAATCAAACATTCACAAACAGTGAACGGCACAGCTTTTGCTCAGCCAATGATGAAAAAGAAAAACAACATGAACTAACAATACTCCTTCTTTCCCTCATTCTGAAGTACTTTATTCAGTCTTAAGTCAGATCAAATGACATTGCTCTCTACAAATTCTGTTTATGAATTGTTTTGAGGATGAAATATTGCAGAAGATCAGAAAAACTTTAAACGAAAGACAGTGTCAAACATCTTTCTCTTAAAAAAAGGTGAACGGTTTTGAACTAATTTAAGTTTGTCAAATAAACAGTCAATATAAATTAGAAGTGTGATGGATTCGCAATGAAAAGAACATTACAAGGCAAAATAATGTCTTATGAACATCTTTCCTGTTTGGGGGAGGGGACAAAGAGTGGTAGGAAGGTGTTTATTACTCCAATTACAATGATCATTTTAGTGAACTATTGTAAAAACTGAAATTTTGCGCTCTGAAACTTACGCAAATTTTTAATGGCAGCAATTTCGCAGGAAGAAACTTCACTGAAGCAGTGGCCGAAGAAGTGACAAATACAATACGAACATCATGAATAAGATCAATAACACTAAATGAATCTCCCCCATTATATATAACGACTGTAGCAAATCCAACTGAAATCCTTGCTGCACAATTAGTACACAAGTGTGTAACAGAAATGAAGCTAATCTACTAATGGTCAATTTGGGCCACAATTGCTAAAGTGACAGAAATAATCAACATGGTGTAAATTTTCATTCACACAGTTTTAGAGAAATTGATAATCGATGTCCATCCTACAAACAGCATTAAACTGGTAATGAAACAATTCCACATTCTCTTAAAAAGATTTAGTCTTTACCAGGTGGTAATTATGTGAATCTCGAGTTGAAAGTGTCTGCTGTGCAAGCTGCCTTGCCTGTTGAAGACAACCTTCAATGATGTATCGACACTTGAGTTGGAAGTTTGAAGGTGTACAAAGTACCTGAAAAGAAAAGGTGAGAGATGAATAAGCACGTCTGTCAATAATTTTTTAATTTTTTAAATACAACAATACATGTATGTACCTGCACAGAGAAAAAGTGTGACAGTTGATTAAAATATGAGCTACAATTCAGTAGGGAAAATATTTTTGGATTTTTAGTTTGGTAGAAAAACAATTGAAATGTGATACTGGGCAGACAAGGCACAAATTAGTATCTTGTTCATTTAAATATAGCTATTTGGCACTTTTACATATTCAAGTGTTTGCATGCTAAATATTGCCTAGTAACCTGTAGCCTATCACAGATTTTGTGAATTAGAAGACTACAAATCACAATTAAGTCCATCTTTCAAGAGAAGAATTTGTTACAAAGGGGGGGGGGGGTGAGGTGTTTCACAAAGATCGTAATCGTAAGTTAAACTTATCTCTAAGTTGGACTTAACAATTATGGAAAGCAGTTAGCATCTATGAAAATATTTTGTAAAAGTTATTTTAAAAAGCACAAAATGTTGAATTAAATCATTCATATTTTCTATTATCAAGGAGATTTCATGTTCTTGATGTGGAATTTATAAAAGGCCTAAAATACTTGATCTACAACGCTAATCTTCGTGGGGGATCCTACTCAGAGCGAAAATTTCTGTATAGCATCCAAAGCTATGGCGGTTTTCAGCTGTATTAGCGTCAGGAGTCGAGCTTTTACGGGGCTCACAGCTCATTTAAATCCCCCGTAGTCGCGCTCGCTTCGCCGTATAAAAAGTCCCTACTCCCTGTTTACCTAAGATTGCTCAATGCAGACAAGACAAGTGGTCTCTTCTTACAGGTTCCTTTAGTAAATGCTAAAATAAGAAACAATTTTCAAAGTAAAAGAAAAATTGAATCTTTATAGACAGTTGGTGTTTCTATACATGTCACTACAGCAGGTTTGACTTTAGTTAAAAGACTGTATTAAATGCTCACCTTAGTTACCTTAGCCTCAGAGATGATTTCGTTTTTGCAGCGTAGAAGGTGTTTACGTGAAGCCCATCTGGAAATCTGCAGTTTCTTCTATAAGTTTTTATAAGTCCACTGTACATCTTCAAAATGAGGTCATGATTTTGGGCTTATGCCTAGGTCACATATAAACCGGGCCCCGTACGATTTTCCCTACCCGGCGGCTTGCCGTGGATTTAGAGACCGTACGGGAACCGTCCGATTTTCATTTCTACAGCATGTGTGGTCACATATTCTGCGGCGCCCGGGAGGTGCCCGGTGAAAATTGGTCGAGTGAAATGCAAGGCGCCCGCAAGGATGCCGGCCGATAAGCTTACGTGCTCCGCCGACGAGCAGGTGCACCCGTGGCTCCCGGAAGGTGCCCTGCCGGGGGCCGGTCGGGGTCCTCAAGGTGCCCTGCCGGTGCCCGGCCGGGGTCCTCAAGGCGCCCGGTTGGGTCCTGTGCGGTGCACTGAACTATGTGTCCTCTGACATCCGCACCTCTTGTATTTAAAGCTGCGATGTACATTTTGAGATGCCGCTGTGAGGGGCCCGCACGGGCAATATTCATTTCAAATTGCCCCCGGATGGCAGAACACCGGTGTTGTGCATATTTCCCGGGGCTCTTGCGGGGCCCGTGAGGGAGCCGTAGGGTACACGTACGGCACCCTTTAGCACCGCAAGGTGCCCGTAAAGATTTTTCATGAGAATTGACCACCCAAAATCGTGAGGGGCCCGTCCGGACACCGTCCGGAGCCCGCACGGGACCCTTAAGGTGCCCTTACGGCTCTCTACGGCCTAACGGTCAGATAAAAACGCCGGGAGAATTGGGAGCAGCCGACTCAGCACCACAGCGCCCGTACAGCTTCGAAAACTGTTCCGGCGCCCGTAGGATCTTTACGGTAGCCAGCCGGACACCGGCCAAAAATTCCCAAAATGTCTGTTTTTACTCGCCGTACGGGCCCCGGAGTGTATATGTGAAAGCCCCATTACCAACCAACGCAGAATGAAGAGCCATTTGGCGTAATGAATTAGCTTATATGGCCTTCCCTTCAAACAATCATCAATGATTTCTAGCATTTCTCTTGTATTTAGTTCATACATGTATGACATTACGGATAACTTCAATTATGTTTCAAACATAAGTCAGTTCAAGTTCAAGTTCACAACGATTCTTTCAAAGCTGATCTTCGATTGCATTGCCCCATATCGGCTTGGTTCCATTAATCCTAACTTGATCCCAACTTCACAAGCTCATAATTTCATGTTGACTTTAGTTAATTCTTATCATTATTAGCATATAAAGCAGATGCATAAGACCAGTGCTTGATAGCAATGTGTGGGCTCTGGCTGTTATAACTCATCCTTCCTGAGGCCAAGACAGAGTATTTTTCAAGGAAAACAGTGTAACAGGTCTATTCAATCTCCACACCCTCTCTCTCTTCTCTCATAAGTATTCTATGGCTAGATTCTGCACTCTCGTCACTTTGGTGCTCATCCCAACCTTCACCCAATATCGTACTCCATTTTCTGTCAGATCTCATAATTGGCTCAGGAGCCAACTACTTCACTTTCATGAGTTTCTGACAAGCAACAGCTCTAGAATATTACTAATAATTACAGAAATGTGGGGGGATTCTTCAAGCATCTTAGCCTTAATCCTTCTCAATGAATCTCGCTTTCTCTCTCTCTCTCTCTCTGTCTACAATATTTTTGCATCTCTATTTTCTGTCTGTGTCTCTCTCACTAAACATTCTACATTTCTGTCCTTTTCTCTTACACTTCCATCCATTCTTAATCTCTTTTCCACAAAGCTCTCTTCTCACAACAGAAATCCAAGGAATTAATAAATGGACAATGCACATATAAAATGTATTCTTAGTCTGTCTCCCTCCCTTTGTCTGCCTGTCTGTCCGTCTGTCTCCCCCTCCTTCCCTCTTCTTTACAACTTTGCAGACCTCCAAATTCAGTGAAAATATAGTCATTGTCCAACTTAATATCTTTCTGTTACAAGACCTAATCAGTATGCAATCACAATGAAAACACAAAATGGTTCATTGCACACTTTGAAAAATCCCTCTCTAGTTAGGGCATTAAAAAAAAAACATGATTAGCATCCTGCCTTTTTTTTGAAAAACAGGAAGGAGGCCCTTTTTTTTCTTTTTCAAAATGGGCGTTCGGTAAATTTTCCAAGACGTCCAGCCCGTTGGGCTATTTTCAAGAATTCAGCAAAAATATCATTTTAGCAACAAGTTTTTTATGTTTTTTCATTTAAAAAAAAAAAAAAAAGCAGGCAGCCTCAAAAAAGGGAAGCGGGCGGGGACGCTAAACATGATTTTTTTCTTCAAAGGGCCTTACATTGCAAGAGTAAATAAATTCATGTTCATATGTGTAGTATGGATAGACTAGAGCCAAATTGACACAATAAGTCGTCTGCTTCAGATTATAATGAAGTTCATGACCAACCAACACAGCCACCTCCAATATCTTTAACACAAGACACTCCTTCTCCTTCAAACTCAAATGCTGAACTTTCTCTCACACATTATTAGCGAAAAAATCACTTTAAAAGATTACATGAATTAACAGGAGCACTCAGTTAAGACAAAACACTGTACAATAACGCTGCGACGTGTAGTCGAATGCTCGAGTACCCGCACGGTTGACAACTACTCGGGTACGATTTATAGTACCCGAATATTCGGCCGCAAAAAAAAAAAAAAAAAAAATCAAACAAATCAAACAAATTCAAAAAAATTATAAAAAACATGGCGTCAGGATATTCGAGTATTCGCTTGTGAGCCTGGGAGTGTACTCGGGTACCTCATTACACTGTTGTGCACAGCCTAACTGTACAATGTGGTTGTAAAATCACACTTGTGATGTACATGTACCACTGTACCACTGCCTAAAGGTTTTGGCATCGTGATGGCCCTATGCCCAAAACGCTTTAGCTAAGCGTTTCGAGCCGCGCCCACTTCCCTATAATCAATGTTCAAGTCGCGCCTGAAAGCCGCCCGCTTGCTGCCTGCGGGCAGTTTGGTCCTCACTTGATGGGCGTGCTGAAGGCGTGCGTTCTTAAGACTCTCGCGTACGCAATTTCATTTAATACTCATGGTGACGTCATTATGCACGTTTCATCCAGAATTTATATGGTAAATATGTAATATAATATCGGCATGTTGAAGAAAAAAAGAAAAGGAAAAGAAGAGGCGCACAGAAAGAAAAATAAGCAATTGAAAAAGCATTATGACGTAATAAAGATATTAAAGTTAGGACATCAAAAAACGAACTTGTCTGCTCAAGACTTCCCAGTCAGATACCCCACAGCATCACTAATCCTGGTACCACTCGGTGTAAGCGTCCTCGTTGCAAGACCTGCGCCCATGTCTCATCTCATGATGTGGTGGGCCCCAGAGGTACTTGGCATATCAGAGGAGAATTCACATGTACCACCACTAATGTCATTTACGGATTGACATGTACCCGCTGTTCCATGGTGTACATCGGGGAGACAAAGAGACGCCTAGCCGATAGAATCACGGAGCATCTGCGTTCCATACGCCTGAAGACAGCCGGACTACCTGTAGCTCACCACTTCAACATCGGAGATCATAATGCTGATGACCTTCAAGTATGTGTGCTGAAATCTTGCCGAGATGAGAAAGAAAGGAAGCTGATGGAGGAGAGGATAATCTTCAAACTTGGCACTCTCCACCCGGACGGGATGAACGCCACTTTCAGATCTTTCCCTAACTCACACTGAACTTTGTTGAACTTTAATATCTTTATTACGTCATAATGCTTTTTCAATTGCTTATTTTTCTTTCTGTGCGCCTCTTCTTTTCCTTTTCTTTTGCTTTCCGCGTATCTCCCCTGGAGATACGCTCTTCTAACGCTCCCTATATTTCTAATTTTCTCCTATTTTCTCACGTCACAATGGTCCAACTTTTGAGCTTTGTGACGTTTCTCTATCTCTTTTTCTCTTCTTTCGCGTACTCTCACGCGCCTTTGCATCTTGACTACCAAGCGTCGCCTATATATTTTTGATTTTGTATATTGTTGTTCATGCTTGAATCACTTCGATAAAGGGCTATGCCCGAAACGTCAGTGGAATATTCACTTCTCCGGTGTTTTTATTTATCTACCTTGTGTCCTATTCATTTTATGCACCGACGCAGAACCATTTATTTTTACATTATATATATATATATATATGTATATACCGGTAGTGTTTTTACAAAAACACCGTTTCTTATAATTTACACCCATCCTCTCACACATCGTCTTGCTCCTCAAATTTCAGTCTCTATCAGCTTGTCTCTTTATTAATTACAACAAGAAGGCTTTTGGTAGAAATGTACATGTACAGGAGATTTTTTGTTAATATGATACATTTATTTATTCAAAATCACAACAGAAATATGCAAAGAACACTGTAGACCTTACTTCAATACTTGTCAAAAATGTTCGCAAAATTCCTCATCTTTGATATGTTTACTATACAATCATCACATTTTTCATTGATTCATTTCTTTTGAGCCGCTCCTTTGACATGACAATAAAACGAACATTATCGTATTCAATATGATACAAAAAAATATTACTCATATTTATTCAAAATTGTAGTATGTGTATTGTTGTTTTACATCCAGTTTTTGTTTCAATCGATCAATGATGATCAATGATATGAAACACTGTACTTTCATTTTAGGTGTAGTCCTGTCTTATAGCCTACATTCAGTGGCGTACTTGTAGCTTTGTGTGGAACAGGGTTGGGAGGGGCATGTATCCCACTATTGAATGCGGCAAATATAACAAAAATTTCAAAAAGAAGAAGAAAGAACAGGGAAAAAACAGAGCAATATGGAGAGAAACGAAGGGAGGCAACATGAAGAGAAATTTGTATATAACCATCTCCAATACACTCCAATCACTCTCTATATTGTTTTCTTGCAATGTCATATCACTGATAATTCTCATTAGACGCTGCATCCCATGACAGCCCAGCAATACCTGGACCCGCCAAACTCTGGCAAGAAGTATGCTTTCTACCTTAATACAATAAAAAAGTGGTATATTTACAATTGTATTCAACATATTTTACTATACTTTCAACGTCTATTAATAGTAGCTTTCTATTCCTTATTTAATTACAGTAAACAAAAAACACCTCAAAACACACTTGTTTAACTAATGCCCGCTTACCAGCACTTGTTCTTGCTCTTCTATTACCTGTCTTACCCTTTATTTTGTTCATTCCTATATTGTTACATACATGTCTGTTGTTAAGCATCTTTCTATTTTGTTAATTGTTCATTGTACAACTGTATATGTTAATTAAGCGCTTTGTATCTACTTGTAGAAAAGGCGCTATACAAATGTTCATTATTATTATTATTATTATTAATGTGTAATGTAATTCTTATTCTCACGAGAAATTAAGGAGAAAAATAAATTGAGATAGGAGAGAAATCTCCTGATTTACAGTTTTTTCCCTTGTTTCACTATTTTCCGAAAGTTTCTTGTTTCAAGGTCGATCACTTTGACGGGTTGTGCCCAAACGGACTCTCAGTCTTCCGCCTGGGTGCCAATCACATGGTGGCCTTTACCTTCTCGACCCTAATGGGGTCCAGGCAGGGGAACCCGTGCAACCCATTCACATTGTACGGAAGTCTCTCCTCTTTGGTAAAGTATAAATTTGCAATCTTGCGGGCAACTATATTTGGTGATCGTGTAAACATTAGGTCCAATATTGTTGCTGGTGCAATATCATCCATGTCCAATTGTTTCGCATGACTGATGAGGCCTGTCCCAGGGTCAATGGTGGGAGGAGTGGAAAGGAGAGGTGCTGGGAGAGGTGCTGGGAGAGGGGCTGGGAGAGGGGCTGGGAGAGGGGCTGGGAGAGGGGCTGGGAGAGGGGCCGGGACAGGGGCTTTAACAGGGGCTGAGGGAGGGGCCAGTAGAGGGGCCAGGGCAAGGGTCGGGAGAGGGGCTTGGAGAGGTACTGGGGGAGGGGCCGGTAGAGGTGCAGGAGGAGGAGCGGAGAGAGGGGCTGGGGAAGTTGCGGCGTTATTCCTGCTTTTTTTCCTGTTTCTTCTTTTTCCGAAAGTTTCTTGTATCAAGGTCGATCGCTTTGACGGCTGGTGCCCAAACGGACTCTCGGTCCTCCGCCTTGGTGCCTATCACATGGAGAAATGTGGCCTTTACCTTCTCGACCCTAATGGGGTCCAGGCAGGGAAACCCGTGCAGCCCATTCACATTGTACGGAAGTCTCTCCTCTTTGGTAAAGTATAAATTTACAATCTTGCGGGCACGCGCATTTAATGATGGTGTGGACATAAGGTCCAATAATGTTGCTGGTGCAATATCATCCATGTCCAATTTTTCCGCACGACTGACGAGGCCTGTCGCAGGGCCAATGGTGGGAGGAGTGGGAGGGAAAGGGGCTGGGAGAGGGGCTGAGGGAGGGGCCGGTAGAGGGGCTGGTATAGGGGCCGGGGCAAGGGTCGCGAGAGGGGCTGGGAATGGTGCTGGGGGAGGGACCGGTAGATGTGCAGGGGGAGGAGCGGCGAGAGGGGCTGAGGAAGTTGCGACGTTCTTCCTCCTTTTTTGCTGTTTCTTCTTTTTCCGAAAGTTTCTTGTATCAAGGTCGAAGGCTATTACGGCTTGTGCCCAAACGGACTCTCGGTCCTCCGCCTTGGTGCCCATAACGTGGAGAAAGGTGGCCTTTACCTTCTTGACCCTGATGGGGTCCAGGCAGGGGTACCCGTGCGACCCTTTCACATTGTAGGGAAGTCTCTCCTCTTTGGTAAAGTATAAATTTGAAATCTTGCGGGCACGGGCATTTAATGATGGTGTGGACATTAGGTCCAATAATGTTGCTGGTGCAATATCATCCATGTCCAATTGTTCCACATGACTGACGAGGCCTGTCGCAGGAGAAAGAGGGGCTGGGACAGGGGCTTGGAGAGGGGATGGGACAGGGGCTTGGAGAGGGGATGGGACAGGGGATGGGACAGGGGCTGGGAGAGGGGCTTGGAGAGAGGCTGGAAGAGGGCCTGGGGGAGGGGCCGGTAAAGGGGCCGGGGCAAGGGTCGGGAGAGGGGCAGGGAGAGGAGCTGGGAGCGGGTCCTGTAGAGGTGCAGGGGGAGGAGCGGCGAGAGGGGCTGGGGAAGTTGCGGCGTTATTCCTGCTTTTTTTCCTGTTTCTTCTTTTTCCGAAAGTTTCTCGTATCAAGGTCGATCGCTTTCACAGCTTGTGCCCAAACAGACTCTCGGTCCTCCGCCTTGGTGCCCATCACATGGAGAAAGGTGGCCTTTACCTTTTCGACCCTGATGGGGTCCAGGCAGGGGTACCCGTGCAACCCATTCACATTGTACGGAAGTCTCTCCTCTTTGGTAAAGTATAAATTTACAATCTTGCGGGCACGGGCATTTAATGATGGTGTGGACATTAGGTCCAATAATGTTGCTGGTGCAATATCATCCATGTCCAATTGTTCCACATGATTGATGAGGCCTGTCGCAAGTTCAATGGTGGGAGGGGTGGGAGGAGTGGAAGGGGCTGGGAGAGGGGCCGGGAGAGGTGCTGGGAGAGGTGCTGGGAGAGGGGCTGGGAGAGGGGCCGGGACAGGTGCTTTAACAGGGGCTGAGAGAGGGGCCAGTAGAGGGGCCAGGGGAGGGGCCGGTATAGGGGCCGGGCCAAGGGTCGGGAGAGGGGCAGGGAGAGGTGTTGGGGGAGGGGCCGGTAGAGATGCAGGGAGAGGAGCGGCGAGAGGGGCTGGGGAAATTGCAGCGTTCTTCCTGCTTTTTTCCTTTTTCTTCTTTTTCCGAAAGTTTCTTGTATCAAGGTCGATCGCTATGACGGCTTGTGCCCAAACGGACTCTCGGTCCTCCGCCTTGGTGCCCATCACGTGGAGAAAGGTGGCCTTTACCTTCTCGACCCTGATGGGGTCCAGGCCGGGGTACCCGTGCGACCCTTTCACATTGTACGGAAGTCTCTCCTCTTTGGTAAAGTATAAATTTGCAATCTTGCGGGCACGGGCATTTAATGTTGGCGTGGACATTAGGTCCAATAATGTTGCTGGTGCAATATCATCCATGTCCAATTGTTCCGCATGACTGACGAGGCCTGTCCCAGGGCCAATGGTGGGAGGAGTAGGATGGAGAGGGGCTGGGAGAGGGGCTGGGAGAGGGGCTGGGAGAGGTGCTGGGAGAGGGGCTGGGAGAGGTGCTGGGAGAGGTGCTGGGAGAGGGGCTGGGAGAGGGGCTGGAAGAGGGCCTGAGGGAGGGGCCGGTATAGGGGCCAGGGCAAGGGTCGAAAGAGGGGCAGGGAGAGGTGTTGGGGGAGGGGCCGGTAAAGGTGCAGGGGAAGGAGCGGCGAGAGGGGCTGGGGAAGTTGCGGCGTTATTCCTGCTTTTTTCCTGTTTTTTCTTTTTCCGAAAGTTTCTCGTATCAAGGTCGATCGCTATGACGGCTTGTGCCCAAACGGACTCTCGGTCCTCCGCCTTGGTGCCCATCACGTGGAGAAAGGTGGCCTTTACCTTCTCGACCCTGATGGGGTCCAGGCCGGGGTACCCGTGCGACCCTTTCACATTGTACGGAAGTCTCTCCTCTTTGGTAAAGTATAAATTTGCAATCTTGCGGGCACAGGCATTTAATGATGGTGTGGATATTAGGTCCAATAATGTTGCTGGTGCAATATCATCAATGTCCGATTGTTCCCCATGACTGATGAGGCCTGTCGCAGGGCCAATGGTGGGAGGAGTGGTGGTGAGAGAGGCTTGGAGAAGGGCTGTGAGATGGGCTGTGAGAAGGGCTGGGAGAGGGGCTTGGAGAGGGGCTTGGAGAGGGGCTGTGAGAGAGGCTGGGAGAGGGGCTGTGAGAGGGGCCGGGACAGGGGCTGTGAGAGGGGCCGGGAGAGGGGCCGTGAGAGGGGCTGGGAGCGGGGCTGGGAGAAGGGCTGGGAGAGGGGCCGGGAGAAAGGCCGGGAGAGGGGCCGGGAGAGGGGCCGGGAGAGGGGCCGGGAGAGGGGCCGAGAGAGGGGCCGAGAGAGGGGCTGTGAGAGGGGCTGGGAGAGGGGCCGAGAGAGGGGCCGGTAGAGGTGCAGCGGGAGGGGTCGGTAGAGGTGCAGGGGGAGGGGTCGGTAGAGGTGCAGGGGGAGGGTCGGCAAGAGGGGCTGGAGGAGTTGCGGCGTTATTCCTGCTTTTCATGATATTTATTTCCGTTACCAGGTATTCTACCTTTTCTTCTAATGCCATGACTCTCCTCTTTAATACAGTGACCTCACTTTCTCTCTCTGCTGAGGGCGTACCAAGGCTCTGCAACTGCTCAATTAACTTTTCCCTGGCTTGATTGAGTAATTGTCCGTGTTCCTGGGAATTTGAAGCTGGTGGTGTGTGCTGCTGCTCTCCTTCCTCATGTGCCTTTGCCCCATCGATGATGTTGAAAGCCTTGAAGAAATGATAGCGAAATACGAGATTAAATAGGAAATAAAATCTTCATCTAAATGGGGAAAGGTATACAGAGCTAGAGAGAGAGAGTGTCTTTATAATTCAACGGATGGTTTCGAGGGATGCACTGATCACTAGATACTTAAGATATTCCCTTTATCTGCAAAAAACAAAATGGTATACATCAATAATTCAGCTGTAACTGTATTTGAAGAATTTATAAAGTTCTCATACTGATAAGTAGTGGAAGTGGAAGTGGAAGAAGAAGTGGAAGTGGAAGAAGTCGTCATCGTAGTCGTAGTAGGTAGTATAGTGGTAGTATAGTAGTACTAGTAATGATTTACCTCTTCATCAAACACATCTTCCCTTTCTTCTCTTCCTTCTCTTCCTCCTTCCTCTTCCTCTCCCTCTTCTTCTCCCTCCTCCTCTCCCTTTTCTTCTCCCTCTTCTTCTACCTCTTCTTCTTTATCAATAGCTGCATCTCCTATGCTAGTATACAGTGCCAACATATCCAATTTGCCAATGATCGTACATGATTACCTTCCTCCATCAAAGGGGGAATTTTCAATAAATTGTTATCTATTTCAACCTAGGAAGATATTCTTGAATTACATAAAGCGAGGTATCGCATTTTCTTTTTTCAATAATTGATTGAATGTGGTTAATCCTAACGGATTGAGTATATGCCAAACACTTCATACAAATTTTTCACTGAATTTGGAGGTCTGCAAAGTTGTAAAGAAGAGGGAGGGAGGGAGTGAGGGAAAGATAGCGACAGGCAGAGAACAAATTGGATATGTACATTGTTAGTTGTTTATAACTTGGAGTTCTTGCGAGATGAGCTTTGTGGAAGAGAGATTAGAAATGGATGGAAGAGTTGGAGATAAGCTTATTATGGCGGATTGGGTATCCGAACACTAATCAAACAAAGGCTTCTCTTTTGCCTTCAAATTTAACTGAAAATTTTCATTAAAAGCACTATCGGTAATCATCATGAATATTTATCCTATATAATATTTTCGAACATTAGTCTTGGAAGATTTATGAAATATTGCTTGTAATCTTCTCCAAATTGATGTTTTAAATCAACTGTCCAAATACACAACGTCTGGGTGTAAGTTTAAGCTGTCACAATCGACAGTGGTTTAAACACAAAACATCCATTGAATAGTACGCCAGGGGGGTGTTTCACCATTTACTGGCATTGGTCTCTCAAGGGACGTACAAATCATGGTCACAAATCTACAGAATACACATGATCTAAATATCATAATGGTGAGAGCAAACAGTGGCATGAACGGCCTGCCATAGTTAAGTCCAACTTAAAGTCGATCTTAGTCTTTGTGAAACACTCCCAAGGTCTGCTATTGAATGTATGTCTGCTAGCAAACGTTAATATTTGTAATCTATATTTCAAATATAAATCTTAGTATTTTTTAAAAATTGCAAGTAAACTTCTTAAATTTATTGTTTAAAAGTAAGTGTTGATGACCGACCTGTGGCTTTGACTGTGTGAGTAAGTTAGACATGACTCTAGAATCTGGACTAACTCGGACTAAGAATGAACTTGGCCTTGCTGCAAATGCGAGGCCAAGTTAGCCCGGTAGGGTTGAATCAATCATGAAATACCAATGATTCTGTGTTTGTGCTCATTACTCGTTTATATAACCCTTTGAAGCCCTTTCTGATCAAAATTGTTCATGGAATTCGTCCTTGTTTTCACGAAGTGACGGTAGTGAGGAAAATCGTAACGCAAAGTGAATGCAATTTTTTTTCACTACCGTCACTTCGTGAAAACAGCGACGAATTGTATAAAATAATGATAATGGAGATAACTTTACTAGAGGTTAAATGATATAAAAGTGACATTTCAGACATTCTACTTACAGCTCGCTTTCACCCTTGCCGTAAATTAGCAGACTACATCCACAAGTGCAGCAGCCAAGCAAAGCCTGACGTTCCTGTATTACGAGCCTTGAGTAAAAGATCCTTTGACCTGAAGGCAGGGTGGCGTCTTGCAGATGATCCTTGATATCAGTGTCTGACCTGCCGTTCTGTATTTTCTGCGTCACAGTCAATCTGCGACTTAGGTTTCTCCTCCATGCTCTCATCCTATCTTTCTCTCTCATGAGTATTTTATGAATCAATCCTGCACTCTGATTCTTGCTCACCTGCACTTTATCCAATATCCTAATTTAGGTTTTAAAGCCTTTCTGCACTAGTTTGGCTATCTCATCAAATAAGATCTCAATTAACATAACAAAAAGGGGATCATGGGAAACCAACAGGCACAGATTATGCGTTGTTTGCTATAAGTAGTACAGTGGGGCTCTAATAAACTCCATTTTCAGTCATATCTCAAAATCGGCTCAGGAGCTGAACACTTCACTTTCACTAGTTCCTGACAAGCAACAGAGAATATTTCCAATAATCACAGAAAATGGAAGAGAAACAATTCTTCAGGCTTCTTAATAGCTCGATCCTTCTGAACTAATCTCTCTTTCTCAATCTACCATATTTTAGTATCTCTATTTTGTGTCTATGTTTCTCTCACTGAACATCCTCCATTCCTCTGTCCTTATCTCCAACACTTCCATCCATTCTTAATCTCTCTTCCACAAAGCGCATCTCATAACTGAACTCCAAGGTATAAATGACTCACAATGTACATATCCAATTCGTTCTCAGTCTGTCTGTCTGTCGCTATCTTTCTTTCTTTCCCTCCCTCCCACTTCTATACAACTTTGCAGACCTCCAAATTCAGTGAAATTATGAAGTCACTGATACTCAGTCCCTTTTCAAATCGTTCTCTTACAAGACCTACATCAGTATGCAATCACAATGAAAACAAAAACTGGTTCATTGCACACTTTAGAAAAATCCCTCTATGTTGCAAGAGTATATTCATGTTTATATGTGTAGTATGGATATAGAGACAGATAATATTTTGACAAAAAGTTGTCTGCATCAGATTATAATGATGTATACGACCAACCAACACGGCAACCTCCAATCTCTTTAACACAAGACACTCCTTCTCCTTCAAACTCAAATGTAGAACTTTCTCTCACACATTATTAGCAAAATAAATAGATTCAAGAGATTACATAAATAGTAGGTCGACTCAGTAATGACAGAATATTGTACAATGTGGTTGTCAAATCACACTTGTGATGTTCATGTACAGTGTACACCACTGCCTAAAGGTTTTGGCATCATGATGGCCTGGTGCCCAAAATGCTTCAGCTAAGCGTTTCGAGTCGAGCGTGCTTCCCGACAATCAATGTTTGGGTCACGCCTGAAAGTCACCTGCTAGCTGCCTGCGGGCAGTTTGGTCCTCGCTTGATGGTAGGCTAAAGGCGTGCATTCTTACGACTCTTGCGTACACAATTACATTAATACTCATGGTGACGTCATAATGCATACATGCCAACATTTGAAAATCAGAAATCTGTACACTATGTGCGCGAAGCGCACATCATGGGCGCCGAAGCGCACATTACGAGCGCGAAGCGCGAAGTCCTTTTAGCCGGGGTCCAGGGCCCGCTTTAGGGCCCTGGAAGCTCTGGGTTTCCAGATGCTCTCTGGTGCAATCTGAGCCTATTTTAGGGACCATTTCCCCTAAAATTCAACCCAAGTTTATGGGTAATTTTTGTGTCATACCAAACAAAAAAGTGATTGAAGTGAATTCCACATTTTGATTTATCCTTGGCAGAGGCAGAGCAGATAATAGACATAGATTTAATTAGCCACTCATGCAGAGTGATGCATTTAAGTCTAGATCTAGTTACTTTTTAAATAATTATACATGACATAGATAGATCTATCATCTATGCATAAAATGAGACTGGCAATAATGGTATTCAACTTTTCAGACAACAGTCAACAATCCAAAATTATTTAATTCAGCTTAACTATTTCAATTTTCAAATGTTTTCAATTCAAAGTTAAAATCGCGCTCCTTAGAAATGAAGGTCTGAAAATGCATGATGAATACCTTATTCAGACTTCAAAATAGATCTACAGCAGGTCTACTGGATACTGTACTCGGTCTTATACTTCTGAGACCATTTCTTGGTCTTCTTTTGCTGATTTCGCTATTCCTTGTCAATATCCATGCATTGTTTGAAATTTTGAATCGTCCTTCGATGTTCCACCTCGCGACTTGACTATCTTCAACTCCAGCGTCCGCTCACACATCGCACGGCCGGGACCGCCGGCCTAGTCCGCAGTGAAATCACAGTAGGCATATCGCATGCAGCTGAAAAAAAATGCAAGATGAATTTCTCTTTCAGACTTTCGAATACACAGGTACTGGAAACTGGATTCAGTCTTATAGTACTTCTGTGAACATTTCTTGGTCTTCTTTTGCTGATTTCCCGCCATTCCGTGTCAATATCCACGCATTGGTTTCGCCGAAATGGTCCTTCGATGTTCCACTGCGCGACTCGACTATCTTCAACTCCGGCGGCCGCTCACACATCACGGCGCCGGGACCGCCGGGCTGGTCCGCGGTGAAGTCCCGTTAGTCATATCGCATGCAGCTGCAAGGTATGCGCGCTGCTCAGCCAATCTTTCGCTGCTCCTTATTTTTTTTGCTTTTACATAGAATTCGGTAGCAGCGAACATAGTTGAATACACCAGTTTACATCGGCCACAAACATGCACCAAATTCCCCAAAATCGGAACGTTCCGTTTTTTAGGGCTATAAAAACTTCAAAAACGGAACAGTTCCGTTAAAATCGGAACGGTTGGCATGTCTGATAATGCAGGTTTCATCCGGGATTTATATGGTAAATAAATAATTTTGGTCTCTTGAAGAAAAAAAAGGCGGTGTCCATCCTGGCTACAGACCTTAATTCTCTTTTCGAGACAATTTTCTGATTTTCTGATTAATATCTGATTTAAGTTATGGACAAAAAGTATATCCGAGCAAAATCAGATGCATCCCAAACACCCAACATGTTTCTTCTAATTTAAACCCATCGTCTCACACATCCTCTTCCTCCTCAAATTTCAGTCTCATTCGGCTCGTCTCTTCATTAATTACAACAAGAAGGCTTTTGGTAGCAATATACATGTACAGGAGATTTTTTGTTAAAAAAGATACATTTATTTATTAAAAATCATTTCAGCCATAATTATTTAACACAACAGAAACAAGCAAAGAACATTGTAGACCTTACTTCAATACTTATCGAAAATGTTCGCAAAATTCCTCATCTTTGTTGTTTACTTCATATACAATCATCACATATTCATTTATTAATTTTTTTTGTGCCGCTCCTTTGACATGACAATAACGAACATTATCGTCTTCTATTACTCTTCTTTTTTTTAAATTGTAGTATGTGTATTATTGTTTTACATCCAGTTTTTGTTTCAATCGATCAATGATGTGAAACATTGTACTATCATTCTATGTATAGTCCTGTCTTATACATTCAGTGCATACCTGCCAACATTTGAAAATGAGAATTTTTAGCACGGGATGTCTTAGAAAATAAGAAATCTGTACCCTTAACAGGCGTTCGCACATGCAGGGGCAGTGTAACTGGCAATACGCGGTAAATCTGTGCAAAAAAGCAAATACAAATTCGCTGCTCAATCATGCAGCTCTTTAACGCACGCAATTCATGAACTCTCACATCGCGGCATATGATAAAACAAGCTTAATTTGGCTTAAGCAACAACACAAAAAAAAAATGAAAAAAAAATGAAAAAAAATGAAAAAAATTGAAAATCCAGAATATTTCGGATTTTGGGGTCCTAAAAATCCAGAACAAGGGAAACGCTCTCGGCGGTCTCACCTGCATAACGCCAGGGCTTAAATTAATCCAAGGCCATCCAAGGCCAGGCCTTGGATGCCCCTTTGATTGGCCTCAATGCCCCTCTCATTGGCCTTGGAGATTTTTTGTGCCCTTTCCAATTCTTCCCATTGGTGCTGTAATATAGGAATGTGCCCTACAGAAAAGTGGCCTTGCCCTAAAAATGTTGAAATTTAAGGCCTGTAACGCAATTCAATATGATAAACCAGAACGTCAATGACGTACATTGTAGTGCTCATCCGCATCTCGCAACAACAAATATCGTGGTACACTTTTGAACTGGTCAAAAAATAAAAATGTGATGCCCTGGAAGGGACATAATTTCATTTCATTTGCATAAAGTACCATAAATAATCAATGGAGCAAAATCTCAAAATTCTGTGTAGAAGTTTAGTGTTCCAAATTTAGCTCTACCAGATAAGGCAAACCAAATCAAAATCGGTCAAGAAATGAGGGAGAAGCAATTTTTGTTATATTTGGAATAAATTTGCATAAATTACCATAATTAATTAATGGAGAACAATTTCAAAATTCTGTGTAGACCTTTAGTGTACCAAAGTTAGCTCTACGATATAAAGCAAACCAAATCAAAATCGGTCGAAATATGAAGGAGAAGAAGCATTTTTTGTGATTTTTAAATTATTTTTGGAATAAATTTGCATTATTATCATAATTAATCAATGGGAGTAAAATCTCAAAATTCTGTGTAGAAGTTTAGTGTTCCAAATTTAGCTCTACCAGATAAGGCAAACCAAATCAAAATCGGTCAAGAAATGAGGGAGAAGAAGCAATTTTTGTTATTTTTGGAAAAAATTTGCATAAATTACCATTATTAATTAATGGAGAACAATTTCAAAATTCGGTGTAGAAGTTTAGTGTACCAAAGTTAGCTCTACCAGATAAAGCAAACCAAATCAAAATCGGTCGAGAAATGAAGGAGAAGAAGCATTTTTTGTGATTTCAAATAAATTTGCATAAATTAGCATAGATAATGAATTTCACGATTCTGTGTACAAGTTTTAAATCCCCCTCCTAGCCCTATCATATGAAACAATCAGAATCAAAATCGGTTGAAAAATAAGGAAGCATTTTGAAAATCTTGATGATGATGCCACAACATAGTCCAAGTCTGTTGACCTGAAATGACCTTTGACCTTGACTTTGTGATCTGAAATTCTACTCACATGATTGGGGATACTTGATTACCCTATAGTCCAAGTTTCATTGACTCAGAACTTATACTTTAAAAATTATATCAAAAATTCAAAAACTTAACCTTAGGTTAAGTTTTCGATGATGATGCTACAACATAGTCCAAGTCTGTTGACCTGAAATGACCTTTGACCTTGACTTTGTGATCTGAAATTCTACTCACATGATTGGGGATACTTGATTACCCTATAATCCAAGTTTCATTGACTAAGAACCTATACTTTAAAAATTATATCAAAAATTCAAAAACTTAACCTTAGGTTAAGTTTTTGATGTTGACGCCGTCGCCGTCGCCGCCGCCGCCGCCGTCGCCGCCGCCGCCGTCACCGGAAAAGCGGCGCCTATGTCTCGCTTTTTGCTACGCAGGCGAGACAAAAACTGAATATTCTGGATTATTTGGAAGGGTTGGCAGGTATGTCAGTGGCGTACTTGTAGCTTTGTGTGGCACAGGGTTGGGAGGGGCATGTATCCCACTATTGAATGCCGCAAATATAACCAAACTTTCAAAAAGAAGAAGAAAGAACAGGAAAAAAACTGAGCAATATGGAGAGAAACGAAGGGAGGCAAAATGAAGAGAAATTTGTATATAACCATCTCCTATACACTCCAATCACTCTCTATATTGTTTTCTTGCAATGTCATATCACTGATAATTCTCATTACACGCTGCATCCCATGACAGCCCAGCAATACCTGGACCCATCAAATTCTGGCAAGAAGTACGATTCCTACCCTAATACAATAAAAAGTGGTATATTTACAATTGTATTCAACATATTATACTATACTTTTAACGTCTATTAATAGTAGCTTTATATTCCTTATTTAATGACAGTAAAGGTAATGTAATCCTAATTCTCACGAGAAATTTAGGAGACAAAAATTTGAGATAGGAGAGAAAAAATTAGGATACATAATTTACAGTTTTTTTCCGCCGTTTCACTCTTTTACGATATCCTCTCGTTTGATGGTCAATTGCTATGACGGCTTGTGCCCAAACGGACTCTCGGTCCTCCGCCTTGGTGCCCATCACATGGAGAAAGGTGGCCTTTACCTTCTCGACCCTGATGGGGTCCAGGCAGGGGAACCTGTGCGACCCATTCACATTGTATGGAAGTCTCTCCTCTTTGGTAAAGTATAAATTTGCAATCTTGCAGGCACACGCATTTAATGATGGTGAGGATATTAGGTCCAATAATGTTGCTGGTGCAATATCATCAATGTCCGATTGTTCCGCATGACTGATGAGGCCTGTCGCAGGGCCAATGGTGGGAGGGGTGAAAAGGGGAGGGGCTGGGAGAGGGGCCTGTAGAGGTGCAGGGGGAGGAGCGGCGAGTGGGGCTGGGGAAGGGGCTTTAACAGAGCTTGGGAGAGGGGCTGAGGGAGGGGCTGAGGGAGGGGCCGGGGGAGGAGCCAGTATAGGGGCAAGGGCAAGGGTCGGGAGAGGGGCTGGGAATGGTGCTGGGGGAGGGGCTGGTAGATGTGCAGGGGGAGGAGCGGCGAGAGGGGCTAGGAAAGTTGCGGTGTTATTCCTACTTTTTTCTTGTTTCTTCTTTTCCCGAAAGTGTCTTGTTTCAACGTCGATCACTTTGACAGCTTGTGCCCAAACGGATTCTCGGTCCTCGTCCCGGGTGCCCATCACATGGAGAAAGGTGGCCTTCACCTTCTCGACCCTGATGGGGTCCAGGCCGGGGTACCCGCGAGACCCTTTCACATTGTACGGAAGTCTCTCCTCTTTGGTAAAGTATAAATTTGCAATCTTGCGGGCACGGGCATTTAATGATGGTGTGGACATTAGGTCCAATAATGTTGCTGGTGCAATATCATCCATGTCCAATTGTTTCGCATGACTGATGAGGACTGTCGCAGGGTCAATGGTGGGAGGAGTGGGAGGGAGAGGGACTGGGAGAGGGGCTGGGAGAGGGGCTGGGAAAGGGGCTGGGAAAGGGGCTTTAACAGGGGCTGGGAGAGGGGCTGGGAGAGGGGCCGAGGGAGGGGCCGGTATAGGGGCCGGGGCAAGGGTCGGGAGAGGGGCTGGGAGAGGTGCTGGGGAAGGGGGTGGTAGAGGTGCAGGGGGAGGAGCGGCGAGAGGGGCTGGAGGAGTTGCGGCGTTATTCCTGCTTTTCTGTTTCTTTTTTTCCCGAAAGTGTCTTGTTTCAACGTCGATCACTTTGACGGCTTGTGCCCAAACGGACTCTCGGTTCTCCGCCTGGGTGCCCATCACATGGAGAAAGGTGGCCTTTACCTTCTCGACCCTGATGGGGTCCAGGCCGGGGTACCCGCGAGACCCTTTCACATTGTACGGAAGTCTCTCCTCTTTGGTAAAGTATAAATTTGCAATCTTGCGGGCACGGGCATTTAATGATGGTGTGGACATTAGGTCCAATAATGTTGCTGGTGCAATATCATCCATGTCCAATTGTTTCGCATGACTAATGAGGCGTGTCACAGGGGCAATGGTGGGAGGAGTGGGAGGGATAGGGGCTGGGAGAGGGGTCGGGAGAGGGGCTGGGAGAGGTGCTGGGGATAGGGCTGGTAGAGGTGCAGGGGGAGGAGCGACGAGAGGGGCTGGGGAAGTTGCAGCGTTATTCCAGCTTTTTTCCTGTTTCTTCTTTTTCCGAAAGTTTCTTGTATCAAGGTCGATCGCTTTGACGGCTTGTGCCCAAACGGATTCTCGGTCCTCGTCCCGGGTGCCCATCACATGGAGAAAGGTGGCCTTCACCTTCTCGACCCTAATGGGGTCCAGGCAGGGAAACCCGTGCGGCCCATTCACATTGTACAGAAGTCTCTCCTTTTTGGTAAAGTATAAATTTGCAATCTTGCGGGCACATGCATTTAATGATGGTGTGGACATTAGGTCCAATAATGTTGCTGGTGCAATATCATCCATGTCCAAATTATCCGCATGACTGATGAGGCCTGTCGCAGGGTCAATGGTGGGAGGAGTGGTGGTGAGAGAGGCTTGGAGAAGGGCTGTGAGATGGGCTGTGAGAGAGGCTGGGAGAGGGGCTTCGAGAGGGGCTGGGAGAGGGGCTTGGAGAGGGGCTGGGGGACGGGCCGGGGGAGGGCCCAGTAGAGGTGCAGGGGGAGGGGCGGCAAGAGGGGCTGGAGGAGTTGCGGCGTTATTCCTGCTTTTCATGATATTTATTTCAGTTACCAGGTTTTCTACCTTTTCTTCTAATGCCATGAATCTCCTCTTTAATACAGTGACCTCACTCTGCAACTGCTCAATTAACTTTTCCCTGGCTTGATTGAGTAATTGTCCTCGTTCCTGGGGATTTGAAGCTGGTGGTGTGTCCTGCTGCTCTTCTTCCTCATGTGCCTTTGCCCCATCGATGATGTTGAAAGCCTTGAAGAAATGATAGCGAAATACGAGATTAAATAGGAAATAAAATCGACATCTAAATGGGGGAAAGGAATACAGAGCTAGAGAGAGAGAGCTATAGAGCGAGTTAGAGAGAGAAAAGAGAGAGAGAGTCTTTATAATTCAACGGATGGTTTCGAGGGATGCACTGATCACTAGATTCTAAAGATATTCCCTTATCTGCAAAAAACAAAATGGTGTACATCAATAATTCACCTGTAACTCTATTTGAAGAATTTATAAATTTCCCATACTGATAAGAAGTAGAAGTGGAAGTGGGAGAAGAAGAAGTCATCGTCGTCGTAGTAGGTAGTATAGTAGTAGTATAGTAGTACTAGTAATGATTAGTGCAATGCTTAACCTCTTCATCAATCACTTATTCCCTTTCTTCTCCCTCTTCTTCTCTTCCTTCTCTTCCTCCTTCTTCTCCCCCTTCTTCTCTTCCTCCTTCCTCTCCCTCTTCTTCTTCATCTTCTTCTTTATCAATAGCTGCATCTCCTATGTTAGTATACAGTGCCAAGTGCTCATAGCGCACTGGTCGTACAAGACGCAAGATTACCTTCCTCCACCAAAAGTGGAATTTTCAATAAAGTGTTAACTATTTCAACCTAGGAAGATATTCTTGAATTACATAAAGCGAGGTAAAACATTTTCTTTCTTTAATAATTGATTGAATTGATGGAATGTGGTTAGTCCTAATGGATTGAGTATATGCCATACACTTCATACAAATTTTTCACTGAATTTGGAGGTCTGCAAAGTTGTAAAGAAGATGGAGGGAGGGAGGGAGGGAAAGAAAGATAGCGACAGACTGAGAACAAATTGGATATGTACATTGTGATTTATTTATACCGATGAGTCTGTGTTGGTGCTCATTACTTGTTTATATAACCCTTTGAAGCCTTTCTGACCAAAATTGTTACTGGAATTGTAAGAATTGATAATTATGGAGATAATCTAGAACTTTACTTGGTTAAATGATATAAAAGTGACATTTCAGACATTCTACTTACAGCTCGCTTTCACCCTTGCCGTAAATTAGCAGACTACATCCACAAGTGCAGCAGCCAAGCAAAGCCCGACGTTCCTGTATTACGAGCCTTGAGTAAAAGATCCTTTGACCTGAAGGCAGGGTGATGTCCTGCAGATGCTCCTTGATATCAGTGCCTGACCTGCATTTCTGCATTTTCTGCGTCAGCGTTAATCTGTGACGTAGGTTTCTCCTCCATGCTCTCATTCTCTCTCATGAGTATTCTATGACTAAATTCTGCACTCTGTTCACCCGTGCTCATCTTGCACTTCATCCAATATCGTAATAAAGGATTTAATAAACTCCATTTTCATTCATATCTCAAAATCGGCTCAGGAGCTGAACACTTCACTTTCACTAGTTCCTGACAAGCAACAGTATTTACGATGATCACAGAAAAAGGAGGGGGGAACAACTCTTCAAGCTTATTCGCTCAATCCTTCTCAATGAATCTCTCTTTCTCTCAGTCCATTGTAACTTTGTATCTCTCTCACTAAACAACCTACATTACTCTGTCCTAAACACTTCCATCCATTCTTAATCCCTCTTTCACAAAGCTCATCTCAGGACAGAACTCAAAGGTATAAATAACTGACAATGTACATATCCAACTGTTCTCAGTCTGTCTGTCTGTCGCTATCTTTCTTTCTTTCTTTCCCTCCCTCCCTCTTGTTTACAACTTTGCAGACCTCCAAATTCAGTGAAAATATGAATCGTTCTCTTACAAGACCTACATCTGTATGCAATCACAATGAAAACAAAAACTGGTTCAGTGCACACTTTAGAAAAATCCCTCTACGTTGCAAGAGTATATTCATGTTCATATGATGTGTAGTATGGATATAGAACCAGATAATATTTTGACAAAATGTTGTCTGCATCAGATTATAATGATGTATACGACCAACGAACACGGCATCCTCAAATCTGTTTAAAACAAAACCCTCCTTCTCCTTTACCTCAAATGCTTAACTTTCTCTAACACATTACCAGCAAATTACATCTAAAACATGACACTGAAAAAAGGAGCACTAAAATATGACACAATACTATACAATCTGATAGCAAAAGCACACTTGTGTCATGTCTCATCATCATTATCATCATCATCATCATCATCATATCATCATCATCATTATCATCATCATCATCATCATCATCAACATCGTCATCATCGTCGTCATCATCATTTGTCATCCCTCATCAAAAATCTCAAGAAATCTTACCTCCTGGCGTTGGCTTCCTCCCCTACACAATGCACTCTTAGCAGCACATAGAACCTGCTACAAACCACATGATCGACCCACTCAAGCATCCAAACAGTTCAGGACATCACACACCACATCCATTGTACAATAGATACACACATTTCAAAGATAACACACATTTCAAAGGTAGCATGTCAACATACATTGGAATCAGCAGCAAATGCAACACAGTTTAGGGTGCTTCAAACTATTTGCCAACTTAGCTTCCGAGCAACCAGAATGTGCCAAAACATAGACCCACAGACGGATGACCCTCCTAAATTGTGGAAAAGATTCGATATTTCCACAGTAGTTTAAATTGAGAAGAAAAGCCAGCCTCACGATCGATTGGGCAAAATAAATTCCCGTTTCGGTTTAATTAAATTTGGAGTGGACCATTAAAGATTAATATTAAAGATTATTATTAAATTGCTTATTTTGTAAGTTTTGTACTTTATTTGTTAAAAAGGTAGTTGAGATTGAAGTTTTGCTACAGGGAAATCCAAACAGCTCTAACCCAGTAGGCAATTTTTTTCTTTTTGACAGCTGGGATATGGTAGTGGAGGAAAGGCATTTGGAATGTCTGGTTGCCTAGTCAGACAAGCAGTTTTGAAGCACCTTATATGATCCACACATATGATCAAGACAGAATAGGGTCTCACTAAGGCCTGTACTCTTGAAAGCTGTTTAACTTTAGGTCATGTGCGAACCCTGCTTAAGTGTGAAGATTCATCACAAAAAATTGGATGCATTATCTAAACATCTTTATCCTGTATAAAGCATTATAATTTGAAAATGAATTAACTTGCCCAAAAATTGTCCCTGTAAATTTAAAATTCTCTTGTTCATTTTATAATCAAATGAATTTGGTGTATTTATTAATTTGTTTGGAAGCATATTTACAGTGAATTATTTCCAAGTGAGGGAATGACACTTGACCTTCCATGAATAAATTTTAGCCAAGTTTAAAGATATATGTTGATTGTGTTATGCAGAAGAATCTGTGTATCTTGCAAGGTTTTGGAGTCACCAAATTGATAACAAATGGTGACTTGCTCTTCATGAAAAGCAAAAATTGAAACAGAAATGGGTGTATGGAACTACACACACATGTGGCATGACTAATAAATCACACACATCAACTATTTCTTGTCATATTTTTAATGTGAGGGCATTTGCCTGGGCCATTTCTATTACAACTTTCTTCCAAACTGACATTATAAGGTATGATTAAGTTCAGAAATGTGTTTTTTACTTTACCAGACCTCAACTTTCTCTTCAACGCCGCTTTCAAAAGTATGGGCCCAAGATAATACACCAACAACAAATCAAATCACAGCAAAGAATCTTGATAGGGCACAGTCTTACCTTTCCGGCCTCAAAGGATTCCCGTTCTTTCCTGCCGTCTTTCCTGAGGGAGAGCGCCAGCTTCTTGCTTTCTGGACTGTGCGTTCTGAGGACGCGACACTTCAGAACTTGGCCAACGTAGAAGTTGTCTGTGGGAGACGAGCTTTCGTCCATTCCCAGCTCGGCCCTTGGGATGATGCCTGCAGGGACAGCAAGAAGAAACATTCAACTTAAAGTGACTCAGTAACATTGTCTCAGATTCTGAAACAAAATCCTTGATTTAGCTCATGCTGCAATCATAATTATAAACCTGCAGGTCAGTCAGGAATCCCATGATTTTACAAACCTTTTACTTTACTGATTATCTAACTATTTTTGATTAGAAATCAAAATTTAAAAAATCGTTTTCCTAACAGTTTTCATAACACTTCAGTCTATTGGGGAAAATGAGTATGGTAAAACCGTCACTCTAAGATTTTTTACTTTTTGAGGCACTTCATGATCGTTTTGAAATGCAATTTTTGTTTAGGGCTTCAATATTACACCATATCACAGACACTGACAACACGTAGGGTCATGCATCTCATATTTAACATTGTTAAACGATGCCTTTAAAAATGAAACAAATACAGGTAAAACAAATGCTATTAAAAATTCTGACCTTTGACATCATTGTAGAAGGACACGATGCAGCCAAAGTCCTTGACGGCCACGACGCAGCCGTGGATCCACATGCCCAGCTTGGGTTGGGCGTAAGAGGCCAGGAATGGTAGGCTTGATTTGACCATGGTCTTCTTGTGGGTCAGAAGGACGCGCCTCTTGGCAGGTTCCACAAGGAGGACCTAAAGGGAACAAAAAAACAAGGAAAGAGAATAGGAAAAAGTTTAAAAGCATTGTATAACAATGTTAAATCTGAGATGCATGGCCCTACGTGTTATCATTGTCTGTGATATGGTGTAATATTGAAGCCCTAAAAAATTGCGCATCAAAATGATCATGAAGTGCCACAAAAAAAAAAAAATCTTTGAGTGACCAGTTTTATCATACTCATTTACCCCAATAGACTGTAGTGTTGGCAAACGGTTTTCAAAAATTGTATTTCCAATCATGAATATCTTGATAATCAGACAGGCATTCCCCTTGTAAAAGTCATGGGGTTCCTGACTGACCTAAAGGTTTATAATTATCATTGCAGCATGAGCTAAATCCAGAATTTTGTTTCAGAATCTGAGAAAATGTTACTGAGTCACTTTAAAAGCTAGATCAGTTTTTATCAAGAATTCAACCAGTCTGTCCAACGGTCAGAAAACAAATATCAATATCCTATACCATTTTTGCAAAATGGAAAAATTGGCCCAAACATATCCAAAGGCATTAGAAACTAATCATCACAAGAACTCTGAATAACACAAAGGGCTCATCATTTGCTCTTTCATAACAAAAACTATCTGTTTGTCTCTCTCCAGACTAAATTAAACTTGTAAATTCATTGATGATGTGGCTTACTCACTTGACTTTCTATTGAGTAGTTTATAGTGCATGTCTATGATTGTCTCTCTTTTCCCCAAGTGTAACATTGCTAATTGGGTGCCCAGTAAGAAGAGATTCTTCGTAATACTTTTTACTTATATAACATGAGAGGAGCTCAAGTTACATGATGATTACCAAAGATACATTATACACTACAGATAAACAGTTTCATGCAGAAGTATGTTTGAAACAAGTACATCTTATGATTACACACCAAGGATAACAAATTTAAGGGAATCCCGGAAATCATAATTTATACTCACCCTTAATTCGATTTCTGATCCGATGGTGAACCGTTCTTGTGGCTTTTGTACAGGAATGTCAGCGAGGTGGGTTCTTGGAACAAAACCATGGATCCGGTCTTGGATCTTGACAGCTACTCCTCTCGACATCACAGACTCGATCACTCCCTGTATACGATAGTGACAAATAAGTTGAAAATGTTTCCAAGGTAACTAACATATTTGCTGTATTGTGACATTTGTTTTATAGATTTCTAAACTTATTACATTTATAAATTGCTTATCAGCTTCAATCTAAAGTTTTAAAAAATCAAATTTCCTTTACTGCCTTTTAATCCACTTATCTGCCTAATTCCATTCTTAATTTCTGAGTAGCATAAAAGTTTTTGGCTTCTTTCAAATTGAATCATGCATTTTGAATCAATTTTCATGTGAACAATGAAAAAGATTTAAATTGCTATAAGGCTTAAAATGTTCTGCAGAGAATCAGTTTAAAAAGATCAACTTCTAGAATCTTCTCCTTAGCAGTGAGTACTAACAACAAAAAAGGATTTTGGGGAAGAAAAAAATAACATCCAATGATATTCCCCCCTTGGGAGTAAGAAAATTGGGGAAAAATAGGGAAAATAGGGGTAAAATCAACAACAACAAAAATTGGGGGGAAGAAGAAAACAAAATCAGGAAACCCGATTTAAATTGTGTAATTATCAGGCATTCATCTACTTCACACCAGTTGCAATGCTTAGTTTCATCTTTGTGATAGGCTGCATAGCCCATAAATATTACTACGAGAACAGCAAAGGGCGAGTTGTACCTTGACCAGCATGCCTGGCTTAATATCTTTGATCCCGAGGAAGGGTTTGTCCAAGATGGACTTCCTCATGGAGACGATGGCCAGCCGGTCAAAGAGGTTGAAGCTCAGGATGCGGCATCTGACCTTCTCCCCAACGCTGGCTGGACTGTACCTCTTCTGCTTGTCATCGCTGCCATGGGAATGCTGTAATAATAAAGGATATATAATAGTATAGTGGTGGTTATTTTACCTGACTGCTGAGAAAGCATAAATGCTTGTTTGTAAGCAACCAGAGGACCGACGGCTTTAGGTCCTCTCCGAGAGACCTGGTAATGAGGATAAATGCCTTACCAAAGGGCACAAGCGCATCGCCTTGGTTTCGGACCAAGGTCGCAGGATTACAAGACCACTGCTCTACCAACTGAGCCTCCTCTTGGTAAACAACATGTAGGTCGGTCAGTGATGTTGAATAATAAAGCAAAATCAAGCATTAGCTTGAAGTGGCAAACTAGCATCTAAAAATATCACTTATTTGGAACAGATAATAATAATGCAGAATCCACTTTTACAAAAGAATTTTGGCTTTTTTTGTGTTTATGTCTGACAGTTGATTTTGAGATCATGACAACCTCTAGAGCCCTTTAATTTTTCTTTTCAATCATGGCTTGTCAGTTGGTGAGGGCTAGGTAGTCAAAATGTTCTCAAAAGTTACAAGTTTGATATCATTTTGCAAGGGTTCGGCATGACCAAGAGTGGGGGAGGGCACAGGGAATGACCCTTTTTTTTGTGGATGTAACCTTTTTAAATGGATGACAAGAAAATTGGAAATTTAAAGACCAGCTCCGTCTTCTAAATGCAAGAAGCCTGTTCATCCTTTCATACTTACATATACAATGCCTCTCGTCTTTGTATTCAGCTGCACAATAAGATTCTCCTTCTCCTGAACTCTGACCACCAAGGCAGCTTCAATGATGTCACCAGGTGAAAGGTCACGGATCACATCAGTGGCAGGGTCAAAGGTCGTTTTTTGATGAGCCGGGTTCAGGCTGAGTCCGATGGACTTGGTGGTGGGGCAGTTATACAGAACAACAGCCACCAGCTATGGAATGAGGGCAGACCGTGTAGGAAAATCAGATTCTTGGTCAGTAATGTTCAGAACAACAAATATCACAATCAGTATATGAGTGGGGACATCAAATATACAAACACAAAGCCTTCTATTTAGCTATAGATTTAACACAAAATATTCATCAAATAGCACTAACCTTCATAAATATTATTCTTTTCTATATTGTCTAACACAAGCCTCAGAAGATTTATGAAATATTGCTTGTAAACTTCTTCAAATTGTTGGTTTAAATCAACGGGTCCGGATACACACGTCTGGGTATACTTCTCTCACACAAGGGTACCTGATGACACACATTTTCAAAATGTAAAGATCTTCCCACACGTTTCCTTGTGGGGTGCAAGGCAAGTGCCCAACACAAAAGTAATTCTACAATGGCTGCGTACTGGTCCATTTCTTTGTTATTGAGTTATGAGGATAGGATAGCATATATTGGAAGATGCTTATACTTAAGCGTGGTCACTGACAGGTGGTTATCTCATCAAATCAGATCTCAATTAACATAAGAAAAAGGGGATCATGGGGGACCAGCGGCCACCGATTATGCATTGTTTGCTATATGGAGGGCGCAAGTGGCTATAAGTAGTGCAGTGGGGCTTTAAAACAAGAGCTTCCATAGAAGAAGGCTTTTCATGACTGTACTAATGGGGGAATTCAATAAGAATGTAGTAAGTGTCCTGGCTTCAGAAGAGTCAACATACCTTTTGACCAATGTCATACTTGGTGAGTTCATCTACAGTATAATAATAATGTAGTGAATGTCTTTCAGAAGAGTCAACATACCCTTTGACCAATGTCACACTTGGTAAGTTCATCTACAGTATAATAATAATGTAGTGAGTGTCTTTCAGAAGAGTAAACATACCTTTTGACCAATGTCATACTTGATGAGTTCATCTACAGTATCCTTGAGGTGAATGGGGTCTACACAACCCTTGTACAGACCAAAGATGTCCATGATCAGCGAGTTGGAAAGTACCTAGAAAGTCGGAGAAAAATGTGATGAAGAAAAAGAATTAGGCAATGAAAATGAAGCTAGTATATAGTATATAGTGCATGACAACCAAAAAATTACTTTTTTTTTTACGAGGGCTCTTTTCAGATTTTCCCTTAAAAAAATAGCCCCCCTTAATTATTTTGCGGTGGCTATTTTGGAGCTCAGGGGGGCTTTTTTTTTTAAAGGTTGTATTTTTTTTAAACACAGTTTTACCTAATTAAATTCCAAGCAAAGGCAAATATATTGTAGCGTATATATGTCATGTAGAGTATTGCAGACATTCAGATACCCATGATTCATTCACTTTGTGTTAAACGTGTGGCTTTATGATTTACATATACATGTAACTAAAACTTGTCAAAAGGAGTGTTTTGTTTAACTGTTCATTTTTCATATCCTAAGAAAATATTATCACTGACACGCAGGCTAGGAATTTTCTTTTTTTATGGGGGCTACTTTTCCCCATTGCCTACAAAAAAACCAAGGGGCTACTTTAAGAAAAGTGGGAGCTACTTTCTTAAAGCCATATTGTAAGCTGTAACAATAAGTTGTGTTTTTCCTTAGCCATCGTACTACTAGCAACCAAATTGGTAGATAATGTTATTTTGTCTTTTTTTCTGTCCCAAATTTAATTGTTATCATGGACAATGCAATCCCATTACAAAAAAAAAGTAGACTAACCCTTCTTTAAAATTGTGTTATTTATAACATTTATAACCATTAAATGTGAGTAAATATTGTTACTGTTGTCCAACTTACCGATGTATTTGTTATGCCGAAAAGTGCAAAATCATGGCCCTTTTTTTTTTTTTTAAGACTCTAATTCTAAAGGACAAGCCAAAGCTAGTTTCATTTCGTAGACAGAAATTGATGCCATCACTCATGACAATGATGAATGAGCCTGGCATCGATCGTATATAAATAATTTAATTAAATTAAACAGTTGTAAGACAAATTCTGAGGAATAGGAACATCCTTTATATATATATTTACGGGTTTTTTATAACAAAATTCAATTTCTGTCTACGAAACTTGCTTTATACCGATTTTACAGGAAAAAAATCCGGCATTGATTTTGCACGTCTCGTTATAACAAATATATCGGTATGTGGGACAACAGTAAAAATATACTCGCATTTAATGGTTTTAACTTATAAATAACACAATTTTAGACGGAAAAACATTTTTTTTAATGGGATTGTATTGTCCATGATAAAAATTAGGGCCAGAAAAAAGACAAAATAAACATATTACGTACCAATTTGGTCGCTAGCAGTTCAGCTCTCGTCACTCGCAAATACTTATTTGCTTCATACGAGGAGCGTGCGGGCGCGCCGCTGGAGCTGAGCTAGTACTTTTCTGTGTATTGTGAACATGTGCGAACTGCGTATGCATTCATGCTGTGCACGAAACTACTGTGTATTTCCATTGGGGCCGGTGGCCTGTCCGGCCGCCGGGAGCTTAGGGGCAGGCGGATACCGCTGTAGATCTAGCTACAGTAGGTACGACCGCCGATCCGCTGCAACTCCCAAAACTTTTAAAATGTTGATGGAAGTTTCTAGTTTTGGAGTTGGTAGTTGGAACGGAGATTTCACTCAGACACATCAGTAAATTGATTTACTAATTCCTAGGGAATATCAATTTAAGGCGGGGGCGATTTTTCAAGATATATCAATTATTTTCGCCCTCGTCTTGATTTTTACCGTGGCGATTTCAGAGGTTTAGGGGGCGAATCGCCCGTCGCCACCGTGTATTTTTTTCGTTGGTGCATGACATTGCACAGTGTGCGATGACAGACAGCTTTAATGCTTTGTGCAACTCCTACTTTACTTGACCATTATTATTATTATTATTTATTCGGCAAAAACAAAGAAAATCATAGAATACAAAACTAGAGTACATTTGGAAAAGAGTCACATGGATGCCGGGAAAAGAAAAAGAACTAAATAACTATAACCTGAAGGTCTTCTTTTCTTCTATTTACCTGGGGGGGGGATGCACCTAAGTAATCCTTTGGTATCATTATTCCTTGCAAGCATCTAAAAAGTAAAATTTGGGGTCTATTTCCTTAATGATTTCATTTTATATGATCCCATTATAATTACCTTTGTAACCATAGCATCTAGTCTCGTCCCCGGTATCAGCGATGAAAACGTGGTATGCGTGGCCTTGGTAGCTTTGCAGGATTTTAACCTCTCCTGGTCAAAGGTCAAGATGATGGAACGTCCATTGGCCTTGACTGCCTTGACCAGACATGTCACAAGCTTCCCCGTCTTCAAGGTCTCACCCTTCCTGCCTTTGGCGCCCTTGGTGGCCTCCTCCTTGGCCAGGAAAGCGTTGGTGCCTCTGATGCCGAGGTCGATCGTGTAGCCGTGATCTTCCACACTGGACACGCAGCCATGAAGGGTCTGAAAGAGGTTCAGAGATAAATTTCAGTTCAATACTCGGTTTATCAGAGTAGACAAAGTGGCGGTCCAAGGAATATTTGTACAACGTAAGAAAGGAGATAAGGCCTTAAAAATAAAAATGATTTATTGCCCTTTAGGTGCCAAAACATGGGTCGGTCGGTCGGAAATCTTTTTTTTTTTTTTTAAACACCCTCTCTGGGCTGATATTTTTATTTTTTTTAATGCTTTAATACATTTTTTCTTTTAAAAATTGGTTTAAAAACAAAAACTTTTTTAAAAAGCCGACCGTAGATTTCAAGATTTTTTAATCGGTCGCAAAGGGCAATACAAAATCTTTGTTTTTAAACATAGTTGGATATGACAAAATGATGGACTAACCATCCTTGATTATGCTTACCATGCCTGCTTTGATGAAAGAGATACCAAGTTCTGAGTTGACTTCTTTGTAATCGAGAGAGGCCTGGATGCGCCGGTGCCCATCCTTGGATGCACCTAGAGACTTGACCTTACAGGGGACCAGGTTCCCGACCTGATACACGTCTTGGATGTTTGGAAGATCCTGGGTGTGGAAGGAATCATTCAGAGAGTTACAAAGGATGCATTTAACAAGACTGATATGTATGCTAGTCTCATTGAATTATTTTGTTTCATAATAAAAACATGTAAGTAAAACTTGATCTTACTAGGGACTAGGGACTAGGTTTCAAACCTGATACAACTTGATACACATCTTGAATATTTTGAAGATCTCGGTTTGGAGAGGAGATTTTTTACAAAGTCACAAAAGATGCATTTGGCACTCTCTTCTAATTCTTCAACTGATACAAACTAAGGACATAGCATCATAATGACTAAATCTCCCTAAGTAATTTGTGCACACTTTCAAAATAGAATAGTATTTTCTCAAAAGTCACAAGAGATCCATCCTGCAAGAATGATACGTTATACATTTGCTTGCAAAACACAGGTGATTTTGATTTAACTGAAATCTGCTTCTGAATTAAAAAAAAAAAAAATCACAAGTTGAAGTTCCAATTCAATTTGAACTTAAGTCTTGCACAAAGAAGTGTCATATCATAAGTATAAATATTTTTAGTGTGTTTATTACCAAAAAAAGTTGTGGATATACAGAGAGAGATTGACAAAGACAACCCAAAATAAATTGGATTAAAAAGGAATAGAAAGTGAGAGAACAAGAACAAGAGGAAGACAGTGAGAGAATAAGGAAGACAGAAAATAAGAAGTAACAATTGAAAGTCAAACAGAGGATGAGAGAGAAGAAGAGACTAAAAGGCAATGATAAAGAGAACAAACTTAAGACAAGGTGGGAAATAAAAGAAAGGAGCAAAAAAATTAAAAATACACTGGGTCTGCAAAATGTAAACATTTAATATCAAGAAGGAACAAAACCCGAGCAGTATCTATACCTGATCTTCAGCGCCGTTAGATTCATTCAGCTCCTGAAGCTGTTGTGTGAAGAAAGATGAAACGTCTGTGATCTGAACGAATGCTGTCTGACCGTTTGGAAGACTGAGAACAATTTCATACTCGTGGATCTCTTGTACGACCGCTAGCACTAGCATGCCTTCACTCAGGGTCTGCAAAAGAAAGATAATGACAAATATACAGACGTGAAAGCTTTTAAATGGACGTGTATGTAATCCTTAGCAAATGTAGAGTGTGCTGTATTGTAAACTGCAAAGTTATACAACAAATCTTGAATAATTTTTAAACAACAGTCAATTTCACAGCAAGAAACTTTAATTTCAGTATTGTCAGTTGTGATTCTACTGATTCACGCCATGAAACTTTCAAAATCTTAACCACTTGTGACATTCACAAACATTTCTTGCACCAAACGTTTGAGGTTTTACGGTACATCAATGACTTGCCTAGTGGGGCTAGTGGGGTTTTGTGTAGAGGTTCCACGATGAGACCAACTACCAAACTCATTTAGTCCACTTGAATTATTTTGTTTTGTTGAGCTTAAGGAAATGCCCTGACATATACTAGGTTCTGCATTTCAGTTCCATCAAGAGTTGATAAACAAGCAACAAATGACACACTTCCAAGTAATATCCAAATTCCAAAACATACATAATTCATATCCCATCAATTGGTGAGATGATTAAAACTACAAACTTTAAAAATATTTTCAAAAATATTCTTTAATTCCATTAATATTCTATGGATCTGTGATTATTATAGATCTACATACAAAGATCAAATACAGTCATGCCTGCTTTAGTGAACACCTGTCTACAAAGACCACATTTTTACAAAGACCACATTTTTTGTTTCCCTTGAAAATGGTTTCTCATTGAAACATAAGGAACCTGTCTACAAAGACCACCTGCCTACAAGGACCACGTTTTGTGTTTCCCTTGGGCAGTCGCTATAGACAGGTTTGACTGTATCACAGATAATCAATAACTCATGTGGACAACTGACCTTAGATGTGAGTGTCTTAGGAATGAAACCGTCTGTTTCTGTTGCTCCTTCAAACTCTTCTTCAAGGTCTGGTTCTTCTGTCTCTTCACCTTCACCCTTCTTTGTCTTCTTCTTCTTCTTGCCCTTGCTGGGAGTCACTTGCTCCGAATCCTGTGGATAGAGAATTTACAACAGTAACAACCATTAAGTCAATCCAATGAACTACTTACAAAATTAATGAGAAAGTTGAGTTCTTGTGAAGATGGACAATAATTTGTGACCTTTCGTAACCTTTGCGCGTCAGTTTGAAAGGTCATCATAGTAGAAATGTCCCACAAAAATGATAGCTGTTCGAATTCCCTCATATTCAACATATGCAAACATTATTTGGACCAAAGTTTCATGCTGTACCCATGTATGTGTTGTCCTGTATAATGCATTTAATTTTCACTGCGGTTAAGTCAGTTTCCCTTGATTTTGGTGCCAAAACCTCACCATTTACATCTATTCTTGTACATAATCAACCATTACCATCTGCTTTTAGTTTCTTTTACAATGAAACCTGCTTTTAAAGACCATCTGTATAGAAGAACCAGCTGTCTCTGTCTCTATAAAGACCACATTTTCTGTTTCCCTTCAGTAGTGTTCCATTGAAACATGTTCTAAAGGAATCTGTACATACAGACCATTTGCCTGTAAAGATTCCTACCATGTCTTTCTTGAGCCGTCATTATATACAGGCATCAATGTATAATCTCATGATTAATACTCAACTAAGTTTGAAATATTTACTTACCTTAAACAGGACATCTTCCAGGCTACGTTTCACACCCAATTGTACAAAGCACTTCTTTTTTTCATCCGTTGATCTTGTAGCGCGTCTAATTACAGCGCCTCTTGGAAAATCTTCCTCCATCTTGCTTTCTTTTGTTATCTCACGAAAATGCAATCAATGGTCTCTATCATCCTACAAAATAAAATATAAAGGCAAATGAAAAGAAAAAAGATTAAAAGAGACCTGGCAAACACTGCATATACATGTACAGTACCTTTCAGAGCAGTAAAAAGATGCTTCTTCCTCTCCTTTTCCTTGCTCTTCCTTTTTTTTTCCTATTTCCTTTCTTCTATTTTCTCTTCTCTTCCTTCCTTTCTCCTCCTCTTTCTTATTTTTCTTTAAATATTTCACTTTCTTGATCTTCTTCTTGTTCTTCTTCTTTGTGTTCTTCTTCTTCATCTCCTATCATCATCTTCTTCTTCTTCTTGTCCGTCTCTCAGTCTCGGCAGGGCTCAGCCTTAGATTCACAAATCACACGATCAAATAGACAAAAGACAGCACAGTGTCGACCTCGTTCGAAATTCAAATTTAAACATGTCTTTTGAATTTAATGGCTACAAAGTAAGAGTCAGTTTAATACAGAAAACTATTAATCATTTTTGTATTTGAACTGTTTTCACTTCATTCCACACCTCACTCAAAGAGTCAAAATATCAGTAAGGGCGCTGGTCCAAGAATAAGGATCGTCTTCATAAACGAGGATCATCTTCGTAAACGCGGACCGATGCGTCCTCAAATATAAGGATCGTCTGCATTTTCGCAGATGTTTCATATTTTTGATCGGCGCATTGGCGATGCAAAAAACAGATTCCATGTTGATTTTCTTGATGCATTTTACATCGACTTTGTACAGAGACCTTCACATTATGAGCAATAAGTCCTTGGGAAGGCGGGCAACCCATAAAAGTAGGGTGTCTGAACGATTTATACTATACGCGCAGATGTTACGCGATGTAACCATGATTTGGACTGAGCGGAGCTCACGCCTCCCTAATTAGCCGATTCCAAAAATGTGGGAAGGGCATTTTTAAACTGTTGGGGTGAGTGATCTCTTGGGGCTAGCGAAAAAATAAGTGCATACATATTTTCCTTACGTCTAGCCGGACATAAGCCCGGGGGGCGCAGCTCAGGAAAGTGGCAAATTTTGGAGCTAGGATGCAAACAACATTTAAATCGCTGTTTTGACCAAGATATTTTTAGAATTTCGGGAGTGCGCCCCTTTGGGGAATATGGAGAAAAACCTGCTCTTTCATATGACACCTCCTTTATTGAGTTTCACCTTCAGGATCACAAGCCCCAAAGGTTTGAATTTCAATTTTTTTTCATAAAATCATTGACCAATTTTCATGGTCGCGCAATGCACGTAGACTGCATAGGGATGCGTGCAATCTCTATGGGAAGTATTTTAGCACACAACATCGGGTGCGCGATCAGACACCCTAATAAAAGTAGACGGTGAACTAGGGTTATTTTCCCTGGGGAATCCATTTAAGGCATCGCCAGCGGGCGGTTCGGTAACCCGAAAACCGGAGAGCGCCGATGAAAAAAAACGTCCGCGAAAATGCAGACGATCCTTTTTTTGACGACGCATTTTGTCTACGTTTATACGAGGATATCCTTGTTTATAAAGACAATCCTCATTCTAGGACCAGCGCCCCTACTGAATATGGTTCTCTCACTTCTCTGCTATTTTGTTAATCATCTTCAAATTCAATATCATCATCATCATCATCATGATTATCAATATCATAATCATGTCAATTATTTCAAGTCAACTCATCTAATTCACTCGTCAATTATCATCACACATTCACAGACACAGTGAGTTAAAACTCTTAGTCTTACTCTTGCCATTTAAGTATGCCATTCTGTAAGCAGTAACAACCTATCTTATAATCTAAATCTGTCTCAGACTCTCACAATCACATGCACAGTCACACTCACACTCACAGCACAGTCAATCTCACTCTCTCAGCAGACTCTCTTGATCTTGCGGAGTTTACCACATTTGTTATCATAAATTCATATTTATATTTACGTCTGTATTTACAGCTCAGTAGAATTTCAGATCCATGCATGAATTTCGGTGCTCATCTATATCTCAGCTCAAAAATGATGTAATTATCGTAAAGAATGACTTGGCCCGGCCTGCACAACTTTCTAGTATAGGCCTACACATGTAAAATTGCACGTTTTAATCGTTATTATTCAGTACATAGACAGTACATGCACAAACCTCATGGACGCTGCTATTGCAATTTGTACACAAACTCGGTTGATTATTTTCACGCGACAAAGCCGAAGCCCCGAAAATGATCAAGTCGGCCAAAACTAAAACCACCTCATATTAAAGTCGCCCCAGATTTACTTGAGTCGTTAGTGTGTTCCACTTGAATTATTAAATTATTTATTAGATTCTTCTCAACAACAAAAATATCTATAAGCAATACAATGCATATTTCAAGAACTGAATCTAATTTCCCCATCTACGACTCCAAAAAGGTATTGTGTCAGGAAAAAAAGTACGCCTGCAGGCGCGGATCCAGGATTTTCCAATAGGGGGGGCCGGAAATTTGAAAATTGCGCAGACCTTTTTTTAAAACTATACTTACAATACTTACAAGGTCATAGTAGAAGCACCATACCGGTACAATCTTTGTCATTTCAATCGGGGGGGGGCTATAGCCTCTTGCCCGAAAAAGTAATTTTCTGGTTTCACAATTCGGCTAGGGAGCGAAGCGATCGAGCAAAAATTTGAGCATAATATGTATACATGTATATTATGAAAGTGTTATTTATCACGAAAATAAACGAGAAAAGATATCAAATATTCATATTCGGGCAGCTCGCTGTCCCCCCCCCCCCCATTACGCGTGAAGCGCAGAAGCTCTGATGTTTCATGAAATTATTAGAGGAGAGGATTCGTTGAACCATTCTCGACTCTAAATCATTGTTTGAATTTAGTTTGTCCCCCCCCCCCCCTCTCGCGCGAAGCACGGAAACTTTGACCTTTCATAGTTTAATGAAATTATTAGAGAAAGAATTAGAAGATTCGTTGTTCCATTCTCAACTCTAACTCCTTGTTTGAATTTAGTTCGTCACCCCCCTCTCGCGCGAAGCGCGGAAGTTTTGACCTTTCATTAATTATTAGGGAAAGAAGAAGATTTGTTGTACCATTCTCGACTCTTATTCCTTGTCTGAATTCAGTTCCCCTCCCCCTCCGCGCGAAGCGCGGAAACTTTGACCTTTCATAGTTTAATGAAATTATTAGAGAAAGAATTAGAAGATTCGTTGTTCTATTCTCAACTCTTAATCCTTCTTTGAACGTAAAGCGCAGAAGCTTAACGTTTTATTAAATTATTAGAGAAAGAAGACGATTTGTTGTACCATTCTCGACTCTTGATCCTTATTTTGATTTAGTTTACCCCTCCCGCGCGAAGCGCGGAAGCTTTGACATTTCATTAAATTATTAGAGAAAGAAGATGATTCGTTGTACCGTTCTCGACTCTTAATACTTGTCTGAATTGAGTCCCCCCCCCTCCCGCGCGAAGCGCGTAAGCTTTGACGCTTCATTAAATTATTAGAGAAACAAGACGATTCGTTGTACCATCCTCGTCTCTTAATCCATAATTGTTTGAATTCAGTTTCCCCTCTCCCGCGCGAAGCGCGGAAGCTTAGACGTTTCATTAAATTATTAGAGAAAAGGATAATTCGTTGTTCCATTCTCGACTCTAAATCCTTGTTTTAATACAGTTTCCCCCTCCCGCGCGAAGCGCGGAAGCTTTGACATTTCATTACATTATTAGAGAAAGAAGATAATTCGTTGTTCCATTCTCGACTCTATATCGTTGTTTGAATTTAGTTTTTCCCCGCTCGCGCGTAGCGCGGAAGCTTTGACATTTCATTGAATTATTAGAGAAAGAAGACGATTCGTTGTACCGTTCTCGACTTGTCAGAATTTCAAAAATATTTCCTTGTCTGCTCCTTTTTCGTCTTATGTCCTCTCACTGCCCCTACCGCCCCTGGCTACGCGCCTGCTTTACAGGGAAAATGAAACAATCATGATTGTGATAGCACACAATTAGACTAGTAGAAATGAAAGATTTATTACACCAACTATGGATAAATCCATGGAATTACCAACATGAGTTCAAATACAAGCACAAGCGAGTTGGTATGAGCTGAATCCAAATGAAGGGCAAAATAAGAGTCGTGAAGCGGCCCTACCGCTAATTTAAAATTTGACTGTTGAGTATATAGCTTCTATTTAAAAGACATCCAAAATAGTGTGCCCTTTTCAAATTTCTCACTTAAGAGTGGTGACCTTTGTAGCGCAGGGGCTGTTTTTAACGTTTAACTTTGAATCCGCGGCTCGAGATTTTATGCGGCCGGCCCGGCCCCCTCTATTCAATAACGTTTGCCAAGCCTACTGGAATGACCCCAAATCTCCCGATTACAGTTTTTCCCTTATTCGTTGTTACTGTCACTAAGCGCCACCCCCCCCCCCCCCCCCCGATCCCCCCACTCACTCAGTGTTATCTAGGGTTAGAGCAATTATGTTCCCTCTCTTTGAAAGCACCCCTCTATCTCCGGTGTGTAAAGTCAGTAGGCCTACGGGCCGGACTTTGTTGCGTGAAAAGTAACCCTTTTTCGGAGATTTTGGAAACACAATTGGGGGGGGGGGGCTTTCTTCGTTATCATTTCTCCTTTTTTTTTTCTCTCTCTCTCTCTCTCTCTCTCTCTCTCTCTGTTTCTTTTCTCTTATTTCTTTTCTCTTCTCTTTTCTTTTCTCTTCTCCTTTCTTTTCTCTTCTCTTTTCTTTTCTCTTCTCCTTTCTTTTCTCTTCTCCTTTTTTTCTTCTCTTCTCCTTTCCTTTTTTTCTTCTCTCTCCTTTCCTTTTTTTCTCTTCTTTTCTCCTCTTTTTTTCTCTTCTTTTCTTCCTCTTTTTTTCTTTTTTTCTTTTTTTTGCGCAGCCAATAGGGGGGCCGCGGCCGTTTCGGCCCCCCCCTGGATCCGCCACTGCGCCTAGTAATTTAATATTTTCCACTTCCACCTATTTCAGAGCATATACTTTGATCATTTAGACTCCTCTTCCTCTTCTTCTTCTTCATCTTATTTTCCTTTTTTTTATAATTCTTCTCCTCCTTCTTGTTTGTTCCTTTTTTTCTCTCTCTCGTTCATTTCTAATTGCTAGAAGTGTCGTGGTCTATAGCCGCCTGCTTATATAAGATTTCCGACCGACGGACCCATGTTTTGGCACCTAAAGGGCAATAATATACACCATTATTTTTTTTAAGGCCTATACAGTAGTAGCGAGTTTTAGATTCTGGCACCCTTCATTTGCCACTTGATCTCCAATAAAGGAGTACTAGCAAGAAGATATAACAAGTATCTCCCTGAAATTTGACAATCGTGTCGGCCGATATTTCGCTCATTGAGGGGGGGGGGGGGTAAGAAGTACTAAAAACATTTCTTGGGGGGCCCCGGAAAATTAGAAAATCGCGCCGGTCGATATTTCGCTTCACCCCCCCCCCCTTGAGCAAGAATAAAATAGGTATTTTTTTGGGGGCCCGTCTTTTTGTTAACTTTTTTTTAACCAGGGGGCCAAGGCCCACTCCCCCCCCCCCCTCCTGGATCCGCACCTGCTAGTACCTGCATAATATGGTACTCTGTCGCTGGTAGAAAATGTATTCCTTGAAGGCTTTGAAACAAGAAAAGAAACAATTCCCTTTATACATCTTAAATCTATAATAAACTATTTCTGACCAGATCTCATCCAGCAAAATGTTTTTGTTTCAATGACTTTATCTTTACGCTTCAATATAAATAGCCGCAATCCAATACATTTGTTTGCTCCTTCTTTTACGAATTTGAAAGATATAATGAGCAAATGTACAAACTATCATTATTGAAGCTAATATCAACTTTTCACAAATCCAATAATTGTAATGCTTTGGTAATGTATTTTCTATTTTACGATCAGTCTCAACAATATTGTCGTTTGAGTGCAAATGTCAATTAGTTATACGTCACCAGCATGGGCGTATCCTGGACTTTTTAAGGGGAGGTGTATTTTGGCCCAATTCGTGGGAAAGTTAGCGGCGAATTAGCCAGCCGGTCAATAAGCGGGGGGGGGGGGGGGGTAAAACACTAAACAAAAATTGTTGGGGGGGAACTATTTTTAGTTGTTGGGGGGGGGGGGGGGCTAAACGGGGTGGGGGAATGAACACCTAAAACACCCCCTTGGTTATACTTAGCAGAGCCTACGCCTACACTGTAAAAAATAATTTGTTCATTGGTAATTTTTACGTATTTTTTCCATGTAGAATTTACTTGAAAACATTAGTTTTGCCACTTACGCACTAAATTTAAGTCTTGCTAACTCAAACTTTCAATTTAGTAGAACATACGTGGAATATTTAAGTAAAATCAAATACATACAAACTTTAAGTAATTTCAGCTTGTATTAATTTAGTAATTTTAACTCAAAATCAGAAATTATACGTATTACTCAAACAATTTATGTTGATTATTCTTATCTTTTTAAAGTAAGGACCGATGCAGTGCGTAATAGAAATATTTACATAATTTATGAACATTCATTAAGACCAAATTAAACTCTTTTTTAAATAAAACAATTCTTTTTTGTGGTTGAATGAAAATTGAAGGACTTTAAAACATTTACTAATTCATTTAACATGGCTAAGCAAAGACAAGACAATTTGTAATTGTTACCCAGTTCAAAACAAATCAAAACTTGATATTTCAGGAAATTGTCAACCAATTTTCCTTTTAAGATGCTACGATCAAGTATATATAAAATTTGGAGCCTTTCAATATGTGTCGAATTGAAGCGTATGTAAATCTTAAATAGAAGTAGTGTTAGTGATTAGTGTTTAATCTTAAATAGAAGTAGTGAACAGATTAGATGGGTACCAAATCGTGCAATATGTAATCCTATCATAGTTTTTTTTTAATTATCTAAAATGATTACAATACTGAAATTATTTACGTTAATGTAACTCGATTTAACTGAGTAAAAGTTTATTCAGCAAAATAAGTAAATTCTACTTAAGATGCCGTAGGTAATATTTACTTAATAAAAATAAGGCAATTCTTTTCCTCAATTTTATTGAGTTATTTCGACTATTATTTTTTTACAGTGTATAGCAATTCTGCCAAATCCCAATATTGCTTTAGGAATTTAAGGCCTATAATCCTATATGGATAATCCAAATACATGTACTCTGAAATTTACCCTATCAAGGAGTGGTTGAGGGTGAATCTAGGGGTCCACTCGCTATTCATAAATACAGCTATTCGTATAAGGACCATTATTCATAACGGGACCGCTATTCGTGAGGACCTCTATTCCAAATTTGAGAAAAGGGTCGTTATTTAAAGCGGTCCCTATTCATACGTGAAGAGGGTCGCTATTCTCCCTCTTCTCGTATTTGAATAGCGACACTCATTTCGTATTTTGAATATTATAGCGGTCCTTAATAATATGAGTAATGACCCTCAATGTGAATTATGTATAGCGATTAGCGACCCTCATGTCACATTATGAATAGCGATCCTTATGAATAACGGTTCTTACAGTGCCTTTATGAATAGTGACCCCCGAACAACTAACCCGGACAACTACCCCCGGACAACTACACCCTACGACAACCATCCTCTAGGACAATTGTCTTGGGGGTAGTTGTCCTAAAGGGTGGTTGCCCTATAGGGGGTAGATGACTGGGGGTGGTTATCCGGGGGCTGGATGTCCAGGGGTCGGTGTCCGGATACGCCCTCTCTCTCTCTCTCCTCTCTTTTATCCCCCGTTTCTTTTGTTTCCTTTTCCATTTCTTTTTTTTCCTTTTTCTTTTTTTTCTTCTTTCTTTTCTTTCTTTTCCTTTCTTTCCTCTCCTTTCTCTTTTTCTTTTTTTATCTTTCTTTCTTCCCTTCTCTTTCTTTTCTTTCCTTTTTTTTTTCTTTTCTTTTTTCTTTTCTTTTCCT